>OX104112.1:78683493-78877555 GCA_944474755.1 Limnoperna fortunei | reverse complement strand
GTTGAAAAATTTCAGTAAGGGCCCCTGATAAACACTGCAAACACAAAAACAAACAAACAATATTTCAAGGACATGTCTTAATAAAAAATAAATGTTTTGAACTGTGGCCAATACTGGTCAGCATAAATCATAAAACAAAAAACCCACAAACTTTAAAAATGAAATATATTGTTTGTGCAAATTTGCTTTTAAAATTGTTAAGAGTAGGTAAGTTCTGTCTGTAAATTTAAATTTTGTTGTTAAACATATTTAAATGAATAAGGTTTCAGTGTTTGTTATTAAAATCATTGTCCACCGTAAATATTTTTATTATCTTGATATACTCAAGGTAAACAAATATAATTTGTTCTTGTCATAAACATATACATAACTGTATTAAATTATCATTTAAGATGGCAGACATATATGATGGACCAAGAGAGCCTCATTCTGATTCAGACAGTGATATTGATATAGAAAATATTCTAGAGGCTGACAACACAAAGAAAAAAGGGTGGAGTAGTAAACAGAAATTAATCAAGATTTGTCAACAGGAAGTGGGACAAAGCTCAACAGGCCGTCGCCCATTAAATATTGCTGTAATAGGTCCCCCAGGATGTGGAAAGTCTTCACTTCTGAACACAATTTTTGCTAGTTTCAGTGAAAAGAAATGGAGAGAGTTGGCTGAACATGGAAGCTTTGGGGAACTTGGAAGACAAGTTTCAAAGTTTCTTATAAGGTAAGTATTTTATGTTATAGTTGGAATTTACCAATATTTAAAATTGTTGAAAGCAAAAGTATGACAGAAAATTCTAAATATTTGGAGCTTCTAATTATGTTAAAAAAGTAAATAAAAAGCAAATTTGTCAATGAGCATTTGGTCTGAATACAAGTGTAGATCTAGTACATAGTTTGTCACTGAAATGATAAATAAAAAATCTGTAACTTTTTAAGAAAAACAGTGTTCTGCGCTATGCCCTTTTTTAAAAAATGGTAGAGGCCAGCTTGAAAACTCTATATGATACCCTTTACTTTGTCTCAGGGATCTGGATATGAACAGAAGTTATGTATTCAAAATCCAACATGCCTGCTTGAATTATCTCTGACAATTCATATACCTCAAGAGCGAAAATTCTACTATGAAGATGAACATTTTTGCTGTTTAGTAAATTTTTTCTAACATTTTGTGTATGTTATTCTGGCTATTTTTGTATTTTCATACAATTTGTCTGTTTCCAATTCATCTAATATTTACAAAAATATTTGTCTTTTATCATTAGGCCAAACAGAATTAATTTCTTGTTCTTCATACTTTAATTTTGAAAATAAGGAACGATCGTGCAAAATTTTTTTTATTAATTTATTTTTTTTGAAATTCTGATTTTGTGGAGCGAATGATTTTTTTTAAGGCGAGCGACATGTTTTTGATGTTTTAAAAAGATTTTTTTCAGGTTTTCAGGGTTAAACTAATACGAGCGAGCTATTTTTTTGAAGAATTTTGAAGAAAATAACTGAAATTAAAAAAAAAATGTACTTGATATTAAACAAGTGCTTGTTCTCAGTGTTTTATGACTTAACCAATTGATTAATAAATCATATAGCAGAAAAGAATTTTCTTGAATTGTTTTTTCTTTTCTGAAAAGATGCTGCCTTGGCTTTCTATAGCTATCAGTAGGTACAGACGGACCAACAGACAGCCCATACCAGTATTCTGTTATGTATCCAAATCTTTTTGGCAAGGCATAATTTCAAGATTGATTAAAAAGAAATAATAAAAGACTACATGTCTTATTAACAATAACAAGCAGTAAAAATAACACATATAAAAAAAAATTTGTAAATATTTATAAAAAAACCAATAATATATTGAAAGCACATTCTTATATGCACACATACCTGTATAGAATAATGCTAATATATTCTTGTAAAATAGAGATATAACTAGAAAAATTAATACAGTATTTTAATGTCTTAATGTGCAGCATATTTGAATAGGAGGTAAGGTAGCGCTTGATATACAATACTTTAGATATGTCCAGAAATGTGTCCTAAATTCGACACCTGAGCATTTGTAACCTTGACTAAGAGATGGTTACATAGGGTTACATAGGGTTACAATGGTAACATTGAACAAAATATTGTAGCTATAGAATTACACCAAGTAGTATATATATATATATATATATATATATATATATATATATATATATATATAATATATATATATGTAGAGGTTACAATAAATAAAATGTTATAAATATAGTTACATGGGTTACAATGGTTATATTTGCTGTTTAAATTCACAATACTTCAGTAAAATAATGTTGCCATATGGGTTAGAAACATTGGCCTGCGTTGAAGGTTTCCCTTGTATGCATGTAAATAGGTCGATATATATATAGTATTTACAAAATACTAGTTCAATATCTTTGGGTTTTAGAGAACAAAACAGAAAAGCAGTTTATATTTTTTCGTGTTCAAAATAGCAGATATGTTACTGAAAGTTAATCCAAGGCTCAAAATGCAAGATTTGGAAAGAAATCGAGGCTAGAACTTTATTATTTTAGCCTATACAGTATCATTATCTGTTTTCTATTTATTTAGATGAATTTTTTGTAATAGTAGTAAGTATTATTGTTTTAAATTGTGACAAAAAATAATGTTGAATTAAACTTTATTGTTTCAGCTACCCAAAGGAAAAATATTATATTAATCAAGATGATGATGATGAAGTGCTGATGCCAACATTCATAGACATGAATGGATTTGAGGACTCAAATTCAGATTATAACAAGGAGCTGTTAAAAATTGTATTTTATGGAAGGCTTGAAGAATATGAAAAATTTGCAGACGTGGAAAAATGTTATCATGAAAATGGATTGAATGGTCTGAAGACAAGATATGGTGAACGTAATGAGTATTTGAAAGTAGACCGTATCATATTTGTATGTTCTGGAGATCCCATGGCCCCACTTCCCACAGAGTTAATGGAATGTGTCTGTAATGTTGCACGTGGAGACAGAGGTAAGACTCCAGCACAAAGACTTAATCCTGTAGAGAAAGTATTTCTTCTTTCTACCATGGTACTGTTGATTAAAATGAAATATAATACATCGTTTTCAAGATACAATCGCTCTCTTTAAAGGAAGTGGAAATTGTAATGCTGATCATGTGATTTCATAAAAATTTGGGGCACTTTTAGTGGAAAGCGGCAACATTTGAAACAAGGCAACAGCTTAAGAAAGCCGATGCAACATGTACCGGGATGCAAAGCCCACACTAAGCCATTAATTTATGTCATTTTATGCCATTTACATGATGTTAGAAGATGGTGCATTGAGAAAAGTGCCTTAAATAAAATCATGTGATAGGACATATCTTACTACCTATTTGGGTATTGTGTTGAATATGATGAAATAGAATATGCAAATTAAAATCAGTAGATTTGAAAGAGAGAGTAGTATAATTAAAATCCATGGAAGTGTTGTGTATTTAAGTTCATTTTGCCTTATATAATTATAGGTATTCCTATCTATGGTGTTCTTACAAAAGCAGACAAGTTCAATGGAAAGAAAAATTCAGAAGTACAGTTAAGAGAAGAGACCTTTCGAAAGCATCTGGGTATCCCATTAAATCGCTTTGCCAGAATAAAAAACTACTGCGAAGACATAGACAAGGAGTTGAAGTACAGATTTTCTGTTATTCCACAAATTGATGTGAAAATACTGGAGTTGATGACACAGGTAACAACAACAAATCACTGCAGATGAGTGTGTCTTGTTCAAAATATAGAACCTCAATTGTTCCCTCTCCAGTCGGTGGCCTCACCTTTAAACAAACATTGGCTAATGTTAGCTTTACCTTTAAATAAAAATTGGCAAATGGTAGCTTCACATTTAAATAAACATTGGCAAGTTTTAGCTTCACATTTAAATAAACATTGGCAAGTGGTAGCTTCACCTTTGGCAATTGGTAGCTTTACCTTTAATAAACATTGGCAAGTGGTAGCTTCACCTTTAAATAAACATTGGCAATTGGTAGCTCTACCTTTAATAAGCATAGGCAAGTGGTAGCTTCACCTTTAAATAAACATAGGCAAGTGGTAGCTTCACCTTTAAATAAACATAGGCAAGTGGTAGCTTCACCTTTAATAAACATAGGCAAGTGGTAGCTTCACCTTTAAATAAACATAGGCAAGTGGTAGCTTCACCTTTAAATAAACATTGGCAAGTGGTAGCTTCACCTTTAAATAAACATAGGCAAGTGGTAGCTTCACCTTTAATAAACATAGGCAAGTGGTAGCTTCACCTTTAAATAAACATAGGCAAGTGGTAGCTTCACCTTTAAATAAACATTGGCAAGTGGTAGCTTCACCTTTAAATAAACATTGCCAAGTGGTAGCTTTACCTTTAAATAATCAAAATAATGACAACTTATTTTCTCCATACTTTCTGTTAATTTTAATATGGAAGCATACATATTTCCCATTGCACAGTATAATATGTAGTAAAAGTGGTTTGTGTATTTGTTTGAATGAGGTTTAACACCACTTTCAGCTATTTACAGCTATATCTTGTCATCCAGTTTTTATTGATGAAGGAGGCAGTGTATCCAGTGAAAACCCCTGACCTTCAGCAGAAAAACTGCCAATCCTTGTTGATTAAGATTGGAGTTGAGCTCAGCCTGCTATCAGTAAGACATGAACCAATAATTTCATTTTTGACAGGCATGATGTGATCAATAGTATAGTTGGATTTGTTCAAGAAGTGTGATTGGCCTATGCTATGTATGAATTGTTATCATCATTTTGTTTACCAGTTATGTCATGTAATATGTAAAGGGGTTGCAGGACACCATCAACCATTTTTTCTGAAATCTTGAAATAGATTTTATCTTTATCCTAAAATTATTATTAATTTCTTTCAATATTCACTCTTAAATGCCTTCACATTTAAAATATTAACAAACAATTCATACCTGTACTATCATATGAATTTATTCATGGTTTGAATACACAGGTGTAGCTAATCGAGTTCAGTATTGGCAAAAAAATGAAACTAACATTTTTTTTAATGTAGATATTTTTGTCCAAAAAATCTAAATTTTAAGTACTTTTAGACTTGTTATTTTTCAGAATGCAAACATTTTAATTAAAAATCCCCATTTTTTCCTTTATATTAAAATGTCACAAAAATTTAGAAAATTTCAGTTGATAGAATTTTGTAAATCAGTTATTATAATGCTTTTGTATTCTGTTTGTATATCATATCACACTATTTAAAATTTTGGTACTCTACCCCTCAGAAATAAGCTTGGAAACAACTATTTTTATATTTAAATTATAACTACTTCTTTAAAAATTATAAAAAGCTAATATTATGGGAAGTTTAAAGAAATTAAAATGACAAACTATTTGTATGTGTCCTGCATCACCTCAAATATATGACAATATTTTCCTGGCAGCTATTTGTATCAATGTTGATAACTGACACCAAACACTCTAATTTGCTTATAAACTGCAACAGTATACAATAATTGAAATTCTTTTGAAAATTTAACTTTCATTAAGAACAAAGATTTATCACATTTTTTACAATTTGAAACTTGTATAATTTACAGGTGTTCAGTAGTTCCTTGCCTGTAATAAATCCAGATGGTGACCCATATAAACAAAACACTGATGGCCTGAAACAGCCTACATCTATCCGTAAGCCAACACCTCAGGATAAATTACCACCTTCACAGGTGTCCAGTGGAAGCAACATTGGCAGCTTGCTGATGTTAGTTACTGTGCAGATGTTGTTACTGGCATTTGTATTACACTTCATCGTGACACCACCCATCAATGAAGTTACCTTGAACAAAATCTGTGCAAACTATGACATGATAAAGGCAAAGCACAAGGATTCAATAGAAGGCCTTGATTGGGTTTGTGCTAATAAGATTAACATATTAAAACCTCCTGTGTATTCACTTGGTGTGGGTGTCACTGTTGCTGTAGTGCTGCCTGCTTTTATTTGTGCATTCCTTAATAGAAAGTAAGCAGTTTTGATTCCAAAGTTTTCATATGTTATTTGAGGAGAAATGTATAAGGCATATATTTATAGTTATATTTGTAACATAAACAAGATGTATAAAGAGTAGCTTTTGTATACATTAATTAATTAAATGAATATTTGTTGTTTATTTTGTTAACACATAATTATTTTATTATTTTTTCAAATTTTGTAGTAGCAGCATTATAGTTTGATAAGATATACGGTACATGCATTTTTATTTTGAATTTTGTCCAAATTTTTTTGTATGGGTAATATGAAAAAAGGGACTTGGTGTTTGTTCACACAGATATTCAGTAAAACATCTTTGGGTTAAGTTATTATCTTTACTAGGGACTGAAGGAAGACATAGTGTTTTAGTCTGATTTTTCACCTTTCTTGTTCTTCGCATTCTTGTTTTCGTTCTTCGTTTCAGCCGAGGTTGTTGGGCCTGTAACTTTATCATGAAGACCTTCATATATGACCTCGGTCCTCGACTTTTGACCTCAAGATCAAATTTATGTTAATTTTATATTGAAAGCTCGTTCAGCCTCTTACCTATTTGTCTTTTAACCTAGGCCTTAGATATTTTACGTTATTGTTTGTTTGTTTAAATATTGTTCAACGCCACTTTCAGCAATATTTCATTTTTGTCATGGTGGCAAGATTTTATTGGGGGAGGAAGCCGGAGTTCGCAGAGAAAACCCCCAACCTTGGGTAGGAAAACCCCCAACCTTGGGTAGGAATCCCCCAACCTTGGGTAGGAAAACCCCCAACCTTGGGTAGGAAAACCCCCAACCTTGGGTAGGAAAACCCCCAACCTTGGGTAGGAAAACTGGTAATCCTTGTTATATGATATTTTACATGAAAATGTATCACTATGAGATGCTGTGTTGTTTATTAAAATGATATTTAATTGACCGTGACCTATGCTGTCCAGGTCAAATTCCGTATTGAAACCTTGTCTGGCCTGTAACCTTTTTCTCTTTTGTCCCAGGCTTTAGATATTTAGTATGTTGGTAGGTCACCACAGTGCAAAGCATTGCATACCAGAGTGGTTGGCCTTGGATGACCTTTAACCTTCAAGGTGAAAATTTCAGTTTTTTAATTTTTTTTACCTAGAACGTAGATATTTAATATGTAGCTAGGTTATCATAAGGCAATGTATTGCATGCCATGGTAGATGACCGTAACAATTGGTCAAACTTATAGTTAAGAGTCTAGTGCCAATATGGATGACCACTGTCTGTGACCATGAAGATCAAATTTTTATTTGACTCATGAATAACATTGTAGATAATTGGTATTTGTTGTAGGTCACCATGCCAATTAAAGTTAGAAAGTTATCATGTATGAAGTATACTTTGTTAATAGTTTAAATAAATTATTAAGTTTAGATATTTTTCATCTGTGATATATTTAAAACAATTATTTATTAAAAAATCTAATATAAGATTAAGTTAAACATCAACAATATTTTACAATATTTATTGGACTTTCTTTTGTATATTTTTGTAAAATTGAATATTATTTTGTATACATTATTTAATGTTTTGTTGAAGTAATTTCAATGTTTTAAGTGTTAGAATTATTACAAGACATTTTTGAAAGTCTAGTTATTATAACTTTCTAGTCAGTCTTTTTCATAAAACCATGTTTAATATACAATTTTAATTATTAATTAAGTCTTCACACGTAATTGGCACAATTAAGCGCTATATTATTACAGTGTATACTGGAGGGTACCATGGAAGTTAAAAATTGACCCAGAACCAAGATGCTTTTGTCATGTTTGCTTTTTCTAGTGGGATTATGACTTTTCACTAGACACAACCAATGGGAAGATCACATTCCTACCATACCAAAGACTTTGAAATGTAATCAAACATGGGTGCTGTTACAATGGAAGAAATCTTAGTTATTTTTTTTCTTATTTTATAATATTTGATTGTGCAACCTTATTTTAGGTACAGTCTTGTAAGGGCATTTTATATTTGGCTAAAACAATATTTGTGAACTAGCATTTTATTTATATTCGGCTAAAACAATATTTGTACAATAACTATTTTAATGTGAAACAGAACTAAAAATACAATTTTTACATGTTTATGTCACCATAATTGTAAGTGAAGCACTGCATTCTATACAGGAGAATACAGCTTGGTTACTTTGGATTTACCTTTTACATGAAATGTTATACTACTTTACAATAATAACAATATTAACTTTAACTTACAACTTAATGTTTCTGTTCCGAGGGATAAAAAATGACATAACAACGAGTTTTGACATCTGTTTGTTAATTTAGTTGCATTTCAAACTTACATGTATACTTTTTTTAGCTAAGCTGCATCAAAGGTGCAGGTCAACAACTGTCATCTCTTGGCATCTACAGTCATCCATTGCCATAAAATTGTATACCATATAGGCATTTTGCTCCAAACTTGGCCACATCTGTAAGAAATATATTTGAAAATTGATGTTGATCATCCCTATGTCACATAATAATTGTGGCATGCAGGCTAAGAACAGACTGGTCTGCACATTTGGCTTACTCACATGTCTAGAAACATCAAGGAATTACAGAAAAACTGCTACCTCACAACAATTAGCTTAACAAGATCTACAAATTGTTTTTTCATTTGTCCAGTCTGGTGAGACAACTCTTTTTTAAGAATTGTTCCCTTTTTCGATAAAATTTTCTGCTTTTGCCTAATAACTTTTCAAAAGTACTTTTTTGAAATGGCCAGTTTACACTAAACTTGGCCACATACATACTTGGATGTTTAATTTGAAAATGACATTGAATGTACAGTTGTCCCCTGAAAGATTGCCACTAGTGCTAAATATAGAACATAGTCGCATGTTGTTGGCATCATGAAAAATGTAAATACAAGATTAACACATGTTGTCATTGTGTAACTGTTTTTCTATTTCCTTATTATTGCCAATTTTTGCCAGTTTTTTGTAAAAAAGGTTTGCCTTTAGGTGTCTGTTATCAAGTTTGTGATGGTCATCGCCACAGACAAAACAACATTGCCACTATAACTTAAAATGGAACATAGTTGTACAATTATGTTATTGCCTAATATCTCAAAACTGTTATTGATATGTTATGTTGGCTATTATCTTGAAAACTGTAGTAGATAGGGAGGAACTGTACACAGTTTAAGTATTCAAATACATGATCTACAAATATTCGGCATACAGAAATTGTCAATCAAATCTTTTTACTGTTGATGACAATTATTTCCAAAACACAAGCAATCTTATCTGACATTGCAGTCTAGAAATGATAGCTTTAAGTTTATTGTCGTCCAGCTGGGTGATTACAAGCTTCTGTATCTGTTTATACAATTTATGTCTCGCCTGCGACGAAAGTCGCTGGAGGCGAGACATATGTATGGGAATCCGGCTGCGGTGGCGGCGGCGTAAACACTTGACATCTTGCTTCATATCTTTGTAAGCCCAAGCCCTAGGTCCATCAAATTTGGTCTAGAGGTAGCTTATGATGAGTACTTGCCAGTCAGTCACCTGTCACCTGACCTTGACCTCAATTTCACGGTCCAGCGACTACGTTAAAGTTTTTGGGTTACGACAGTTCCTCTGTAACTACGCATGGTAGGATGACAATATTTGGTGTATAGGTTGCTGATGACTAGTACATGACTGTCTGGTAGGTGTCACCTGACTTTGTCCTAAATTTCACGGTCCAGCAACTACGTTAAAGTTTTTGGGTTACGACAGTTCCTCTGTAACTACACATGGTAGGATGACTATTTGGTGTATAGGTTGCTGATGACTAGTACATGACTGTCTGGTAGGTGTCACCTGTCCTTGACCTCAATTTCATGGTCCAGCGACTACGTTAAAGTTTTTGGGTTACGACAGTTCCTCTGTAACTACGCATGGTAGGATGACAATATTTGGTGTATAGGTTGCTGATGACTAGTACATGACTGTCTGGTAGGTGTCACCTGACCTTGACCTCAATTTCACGGTCCACAGACTACATTAAAGTTTTTGGGTTACGACAGTTCCAGTGTAACTACACATGGTAGGATGACAATATTTGGTGTATAGGTTGCTGATGACAAGTACATGACTGTCTGGTAGGTGTCACCTGACCTTGACCTCAATTTCACGGTCCAGCGACTACGTTAAAGTTTTTGGGTTACGGCTGTTCCCCTGTAACTATGCAGGGTATGGTGACAATATTTTGTATACAGGCCGCTGCTGATATTTAATGCTATTAACGTAATGCTTATGACAAAATTTATTTTCGTTACTGATGCGGAATGCAGGCGAGACGTTTTTCTGTGTCCACACTTGTTATTTATTCATACCGGCTTTCCCTGATGGATTTTTTAAAAAAGAGCTTTATATTTTATGTAATAAAGTGGATTTCTTTAATACAATAAGCTTTAAATGTTTTAATATACCCAGTGTCATAACAAAGAAATTATTTACATTACCAATGTATTGTGTTCTACTTGATGTGTTCAGTTTTTTAATGTGTTGAAAATACATGTCTTGTATACTTTTTTTAGCTAACCTGCATCAAAGGTGCAGGTCAGCAACTGTTATCTCTTGGCATCAGCCTTCATTTGTTGCCACTGTTCCATTTTACTCTAAACTTGGCCACAATCATCCATATGAAAATGTTTATCATCCCTATGTCATAATAATTGTGGCATTCAGGCTAAATTAAGAACAGACAGGTCTTCACATTTGGCTTGCACAAATATCTTAAAACATTAAGGAATTACAGAAAAAACTGCTACCTGACAACAAATATAGCAGTTTATATTTTATGCTTAATATTGTGCTTGTTTTGTTCAATGTCTACATTGTAGACAATAGAGTTTGATCTAAACGACAGCATATGCATCTGTTAATTAGATAAGTATGTTTTTTAGGTCAAAATAAATGCTGAAATGATAATCAATATCACTACTTCTACTGTATTCAGTACAAGGTCCAGCACATGGTTAATGTCTTTTGTAATGTGTGACGAAAATCTATTAATAGAGATCAAAATGATATTTTATTTGAGTGAAGTTGCTATACATATTGTTGTTGAAATTAGTGGTGGTTATTTGAACAGATTACTAATGGATTATTAGTTAATAAAATGTCGTTTCTACCAACCTTAGTTATATTAATATTATAAAGTAAGACGTGTGACTTTCATATAAGACATGTGTAACCTGTCCATGTTTTTCAAATGCTCCTTTGTAAAGAAAGATATCAAATATATTGGCAACCTAAATAAAAGGTGCACATCAATATTCTATGCAAGTCGTATGTATGGTGAAGGTGAAGTTGTTGATTAAAGAAAAGCAACAATGTGACCCCACTTTTAATGCCATTTATTTGCGACAAAAATCAAAATATTAAAGGCCTCAATACCTGGTTAATAACAAAGTTTCCTATAAGTGGAATTCCTGGTCTTGTTTTAGATAGCAAAAAGTAAAAAATGAGACATTCCACATAATATAAATGACATTTGTTCAGAAAATCAAATAATAAAAAAACTAAATAGTGGATGTACATCCACAAACAGTTTTAGAAGTTGTACTTTATATAGAACTGTTAACGCACAATGATGGCTACAGACGGTAATCCCTATTAAAACTTCAGCAGGCAAAATGGCAATCCATGTCAATGAAGACTAGAGTCGAGCACCTCTTGCTTGCAGTTAGACTTGAGCCCACAACCTAAATGTTGATTAGTTAAGTGATCTATGATAAAGACTAACTACCTTAATCACTCGTCCCTTAGGTCTTACGCAGACTAATGTACTTAACAGTTTTATTGTGGCAGAAACCAAGAGTACTTCATTTTTATTTTATTCTGATAGAAAAGCACATCAACAAGACTTAGTTTTATATAAGAACCTGCGCCTTTTCCACATAAATAAAAAAGCAAATGGACACAATATTGTATTTAGATTATTTATTTATTAAAAACAAATTTGAATGGATTGGAAATCTGAGATTGCTGCTGCATGATTTAATTTAACAATGGGGAAAAATGTAATTTCTTAACCAATTAAACCATTTGAAACAAAATTAAGAATAATTTATGAACTAGTGCCGATTGTTTTGGGATGCCAACACAGAATGTCTCCCAAACGAACCTCCATTGCCACTATATTCTTGTGCATGTTGAAACCCCCTAAATAGATATGATAGTCTTAGTTTGTGCATTAAAATATACCTACATATGAAATTTCGGTGCAATCAGACTAAGATGACGTTTGGGGGGAGTGTGGTGAAAAGGCTGCAAACACAAAATGTGTCCAATTTTTTTGGCAGAAATGCCCAGGATAGTTAACTGTATTAGTGTGTGTTGGTGGTGGTAACCACAGGGTAGTGATATGCGTCTAGTACGGCAGAGATCAAACGTCTCTAGATCTCTGTTGTCGCTGGCTAGCCTACTTGTAGGCGAAAGGGAGAGTCGAGTGCGTAAATCTTTCCTGCCAGTACATAGCCTCTACACTACCAAGACTTCTTTAAAGCCTCCTCGTGGCAACACACGGTAACTGGGGTCTAGTATCCCAGGCTAAATTAAAGAAGATCTCGGAGTAGCAAGGACCCTAGAGGTGCAGAGTGCAGGCCCACCGGTGTGTGGACATGCCCTGGCTCTCACCAACCTTGCCCCAGCTATGGGTTAAATAGTATCACTGCCTTGTGATAAGACTATTTAGTCAAAGGCTATGGAAGTAAATCCAGACAGAAAATCCGGGTAGATGGAACTCGTTAGCGACTGCAATCGTCTAAGGGATGGAAAACCCCTACAGAAAAACCCGACCCTTCACGTAGAAGGTTTTGCTTAGGGCTAACAACCCTAACAAGGAAAAAGATTTTGTTACAGAAACAGCAACAAGGAACAATACCACAACTGCAGTGGATGGCCATCTCCGAAGCACAAATCCTAGTGCATACATGAATGTAAGTAGTCAAAGCCGAGAGGAAGCTACTGACATGACATGGAAAACGCTCAACACTGCAAAAACCAAGATCCATATTGGGTCATGGAACGTAAGGACAATGTACGCCGCAGGTAAATTAGCTCAAATAACAACAGAGATGAATCGGTACAAACTTGAAATTTTGGGTGTCAGCGAAAGCAGATGGACTAAATCAGGTAGAATAACAACAGCATCAGGTGAAACCATACTTTACTCTGGGCGAGAAGATGATATTCATGAACAAGGAGTAGCAATTATATTGAAGAAAGGTTTAGAGAAAACTCTGATGGAATGGAAACCTATTAACAGTAGATTAATGAGTGTGAGACTTAGAGGAAAGCAAATAAACATCAGTCTTTTCCAATGCTATGCACCCACAAATGAAGCAGACGAAGAATCAAAAGATGCTTTTTATGACCAGCTACAAAAAGAAATTGATAAAACTCCAAATCATGACATCAAAATCATCATGGGTGATCTCAATTCAAAAGTTGGTTGTGATAACACAGGATATGAAAGAACTATGGGACAACAGGGATGTGGAAGAATGAATGAAAACGGTGAAAGGCTTGTGGAGTTCTGTTCAACAAATAACCTAGTAATAGGAGGTACACTATTTCCTCATAAAGATATACACAAGCTAACATGGTACTCTCCAAATTTAAGAGATAAAAATCAAATTGACCACTTCATCATCAACAACACATGGACAAGATCCCTATTGGATGTCAGAGTGAAAAGAGGCGCCGATATAGGAAGTGACCATCAACTAGTAACAGCAGAATTAAAATTAAAACTCAGATCAACAGGGAGAAAAGTAAAAAGTCGCAAGCGTTTTGACATTGAGAAACTAAAGGACATTAAAGTAAAAAGGGATTTTACTATAAAACTCCAAAACAGGTTCCAACTTTTGCAGAATCTAGACGAAGAAACAATAGATGCTAAATGGAAAAACATATCCACAATTATAAAAGAAAACAGTGTAGAATGTTTAGGGTATAAGCAAAAAATAAAGAAGAAAGATTTTATAACACCTGAAACATGGGATAAAATAGAAGTCAGAAGAAAAGCTAAAAAGAAAGTTAATGACGCTCATTCCACCAGACTAAAAGAAAAATTTCAGAAAGAATATAATGAAGTCCATAAAGATGTAAAGAAACATATACGCAAAGATAGACGAAACTACATTGACAATCTAGCAGAAAAAGCAGTAGAGGCAGGAAACAAAATGGAACAAGGTACCCTTTATAGGATAACAAAAGAGATCTGTGGAAAAAACAAGCCACCTACCAACATTCCAATAAAAGATAAACAGGGTAATATACTAACATCAGAAACTGACCAAGAGAAACGATGGACAGAACATTTCTATGAAGTCCTTAATAGACCACCTCCAACTGAAGAACCAAACATCAATGAACCTCTGCAAGATCTAGATATCAGTACTGAACCACCAGAAGTACCAGAAATTATATCTGCTATCCAAAGTTTAAAAAATGGAAAAGCTCCAGGATGTGATAATTTAAATGCTGAACTCTTTAAAACGGACACCAACCTCACTGCAAATATACTACATCCATTGTTCACAGATATTTGGAATCAATCTACTATTCCTAAAGATTGGAATAAAGGCACCATCATCAAGATACCCAAAAAAGGAGCATTGAATGACTGTAACAACTGGCGAGGAATAACACTGCTATCCATACCAAGTAAAATCATGTCAAAAATTATAATCAAGAGAATTTCAGAGGCAATAGACTCACATCTTCGAAAAGAACAAGCAGGATTTCGTAAAGGGAAAGGATGTACTGACCAGATTTTCATACTACGCAATATCATAGAACAATGTACAGAGTGGCAAAGACAACTACACATCAACTTCATAGATTTTGAAAAAGCCTTTGACAGCTTACATAGAGCCAGCCTATGGAAAATACTGAGATATTACGGAATACCACAGCACCTAATTAATCTGATAAAAGCATTCTATGACAACTTCGAATGTACTGTCGGAGATTCAGAAACATCTTTTCCAGTGAAGACAGGAGTGCGACAAGGTTGTGTCATGTCATCGACGCTGTTCATTATAGCTATTGACTGGGTATTACGCCAAACAACTTCAGATGAACCAAGAGGCATCAGATGGACAACTTTTTCAACACTAGAAGATTTAGATTTTGCAGATGATCTTGCCCTCCTATCTCATACACATCAGCATATCCAAGAAAAAACATCAAGACTCAAAACTTTTTCCAGTCAAATTGGTCTAAGAATAAATACAAAAAAATCAGAAGTAATGATCCTTAACAATGACCAATCACCATCAGTGGCATTAGATGAACAAGATCTTCCCAAGACAGACCAATTTACATATTTAGGAAGCACAGTTCGCATAGATGGTGGAGCTGAGACTGACATAAAACAGCGCCTGTCAAAAGCTAGAGCAGCATTCAACAACTTGCAGAATGTCTGGAAATCTGGACAATACACCACCAGGATAAAACTCAAGCTATACAGCAGCTGTGTAATACCAATACTGTTGTATGGCTGTGAGTGTTGGAGAATGACCGATGCAGACCAAGAGAAACTAAACACATTCCACACCAAGAACCTGAGGAGGATCCTTCGTATATTCTGGCCCAATAAGATCTCAAACCAGGACCTCCTCAGACGATGTCAACAAGAAGACATGAGTACCATCATCAGAAGGAGAAGATGGAGGTGGATAGGTCATGTCCTAAGGAAAGAACAACAGGATCTGACAAAGACTGCACTATTCTGGACTCCAGAGGGAAAGAGGAAGCGAGGGAGACCAAAAACAACATGGAGGCGTACTGTACAGACAGAGATGGCAGAACTGAACCACACTTGGGGGAGTCTCCAGAAGATTGCTAGTGACAGGCAGAAGTGGCGTACCTTTGTTGCTGCCCCACACGCCACCTGGCGTAATGGGCAGTAAGTAAGTAAGTAAGTAAAGTTTCATCTTGATTGGACATTTCATCTCCGGGAAAATGTGCGGACAAGATTGAACGGAAAGAAACAAGTAAAAAGAAGAAGAAAATAATAACTAAAGCTGATTGTGTTGGCATGGCAACACACAGAATGTCTCCCAAACGAACCCCCGTTGCCACTATATTCTTGTGCATGTTGAAAACCCCCCAAAAGACATGATATTCTTAGTCTGCATTAAAATATACCTACATATGATATTTCGTTGCAATCGGACTAAGTTGACGTTGTGGGGAAGTATGGTGAAACAGCTGCCATCACAAAATGGAGTCGTTCGCATCCAATTTTTTTTTGGCAAAAATGCTCAGGTTAGCTGTATCAGTATACCAATTTTCATTGAAATTGCTCTGGCCATTACTGAGATCTGACAACAGCCGCAATTTTTTAATTTTAAAAGGGCTGCCATTTTGACACCGGAAGTCGGACAAACATTTTAAAAGTAGAGTCACACTCAGGGTAACATAATGTACATGTGTACCAAATTTGTTCGAAATCGGATGACGTTAAAATTTTTGTATTTTTAAGGGGGCGGTGTTTAGATGGCGGCTATTTTGAAATGAAAACAAATTACTAAATACAAATATGAACCTGATAATTGTTCATAAAGATACTTAATAAACATCTTTCAGTACAGTTATTATTGATTTATAAAATTTTGTTGGCTGTAAAGAATGTTTTTGGAATTTCGATTAAATCTGCACTTGTTCAGATATGATTTATCATAATCTTTTTATCAAAGATAAAGAAGCTACTTCCTATAAATTGGTGTTGGCATACTTCGGTGTCTAAATCAACGTCGAGGATTGTGATCTCCCCTTCTAGTATTAGAAGACTTCACACATTTCTCTTTCCCAATGTTACAGCTTTAAATCATTTGATTTTTCGACACTCAAGACGGCTTTACTCATATGAGTTATTATTAATCGCCGTTTTAAAAAACAAAAACGGAAAGAGACGATATAAATACCAGGTACCAGGTCCTGAGCTCTTGAGTGCACCTATAATTTTTATTGGATTCAGATTAATCACTTTGCGTTTTTGTGTTTTTGTGTTTTTTGTTTTTCGTTGTATATGTTTGTCTATATCCGGATTTATAATTGTTTCTTGACTTTCGGCTCTTGTTCGGTGGGTTTCTTTTGCTATATTTCTTTTGATAATATTGCCATGCAATAATATATTTTTGAAGTATGATACTATTTCATGGGTATTGTCTTGAGAAAATGATATATATGCTGTCGTGCCCATACGTGCAATTAATTTTTCTAAGTGGGGGAATAGTATTTAAGTAAACATACTGTAACTCTTTTTTATAGAAATATTTTTTCTTAAACACCATTTACCATGAAATATTAAATGATTTAATTTGTAGAAACTGATGACATTATTTTTTCAACTGAGTAGTCCACACAAAATTTCTGTTACGTATATAGAAAATATGTTTATGTGCTTTAATTTTTGTCTTTGTGAAGTATGCACTGGTTAGATAAATTATTAAGAGTATACAACTTTTCATTTCTTTCTAGTGTTAAGCATTATTACGTGAAATTTTAAAGTCAAATTAATTTTGCTTACTTGTGATAGTCAGTTGTCCTGACTATTATACAATTTGAATGTACTTCTGATATTTTAAAATTGTCTTTAAACAGTCATATCACTATAAAACAATTGAAATATTTTCCATTTCCATATAATTAACCGACTACGGAAACAACCACATTGTTACCCACTGAATAACCTCATATTTAACCCTATTCTTACCCAATAAATAACCTTAATGCACTGATCCAAGTGTGAAACAACCATATAGGTATCTGGCAAAAAACTTTAAATATAACCCATCGTGAAATAACCTTATTGTTACCCGCTCAATATCTTTTTTAGATTCAAACAAATTAAAAAAAATGAACAAGGAAGGGTTTAACAGAAAACATCACAAAGTTCATTCAAATGCAGCCTATTAAATAATACTATTGGTGTTTGTCGAAAATATAATAAAACTATAACTGCCTTCCGCTAAGAAGGAACCATTCAGATTTGTTAACTTTCGTCGGGGTTGTTCCAACAGGCACGCAATAGAAAACATCTTATCTACTTTTGTCTACAAAGCTAAATGTTTCCTTTTAATGAGGGTCGTAACAAATATTGGTGAATATTGTTCTGCAAAATGCAATAATCATGCAATTGTCTTTTTATTAATGTTAGTAAGGTTTATTCAATAGCAAATAAACCAATTTAATTTCGATTTGATACTTGAAAGTTTGGTAGTTATATCAGAGTTATCCCCCTTTGTCCAAAGTGTTTAATATCTGCAAAAAGAAAAAATGTTAAAAAATGATTTATGTTTTAAGTTTCATGTTTCAAGGAAAGAAACATGCGCGTGAGAAAATGTTGAGGTAGCAAATTTTAGCTCCCGGCCACAGTTGCGGTTTTGCTGGCAAGCTGAAAGGACAGAATATTTATTGAATATTGAACAGTATAAATATTTTACCCAAATCTACAATCTAAATTTATTCAGTCAAGAGATATTGAGTACTTATATTGAACACGAAATTTGTGTGCGTTCGGACAATATTTAGTGGATTTTATTTTAAGTTTATCGTAAACTCTTTCATCACAATTAAACTACAAAGACACGTGCTTTCTTCCAGAGGACGAATTAGGAGATACTATTAACACCCTACACTAGAACAATTTGCACCGCAACTATTGTATACAAGGAATTACGACAAATTGCATACTGTAGATCGGTTGAAAATTTTTATAAAAGCCAAAAGATTGCCGAAAGTGCCGCTACTCATAGAAACGTGCTACTTAGACAACCAAAGGTGTGGCAGGTTATAGACACGTGCTGCTTTCTGGAGCATATACCAATTGTGCACCTCGATACTCTTAAGTGATCAATTTCTATTCTTCACGGAAAATAACCCGAAATCATTTTGTTCTCCTTGAACAATTTATACTAAGGCCAGAGCTGTTTGAAGTGTTTTTACATTTATAAGACCGTTGGTACTGTTTTATCAACCAAGTTATAGACATTTTGTTGGTAAAGCGCCTAGCAGTTAAAAAACAGACTATTGCCAAGATTTTCTTCAAACCGAAGATTAGAGATGCCCAAAAGGAGAAGTGAACCAAAACAGAAAAGAAAGTCAAGCCGTCAGTCTACAAGTCCTTATGCAAGGACAGCAAAGTCCGGGGCACCCAGGAAAAGGAATAAAGATCAGACAGCGGAGCCATGTGTCCCAGATGCACCGGAAATAGACGATGTCAATGTCAATATCGGTCCCATCCCTGTTGTTCAAGGAAACACACGTCCTCATATTGGTGAGTTTATTGATAATGAACTCCTAGTACAAAATGAACAAACGCGCATTCATTCATGTGATTTATTAGACAGGGGGGATGGTTTAGCTCCATGCCACAAAGAACAGCGGGCAAATATAAATGATTGGGTTTTGCCAGCTAGTTGTCCGGACATTATAATGACTGCGGATTTAGATATAGGGTCGCACATTCCCTTACAGCTGAAACAGAAAATATGGAACAATGAATATATTAACTTTGCCTTGTTGTTAAAGGGAAGTTCCGAATTGATTCAGCACTTTGAAGGGGGTGGGCTTTATTTAGATCCAAATACGGGGTCGATACAATCCAAACCGAATCAGGTGAGGGAGTTGGTCCCAAATATTTCAAAATGGACCGATGCGTTCTTAATTTTTATTAATATCTTTATATGCAAACATCAGTCAAAAATTTTTGAATTGTTGAAATACATGTCAATAATTAGAAAAGCTGCAGCTCGATGTGCTAGTCATGACTTTTCTTGGAGGGTGTATGACGAGCAGTTCCGCATGAGAATGGCCCAAGTACCTTCAACTTCATGGGCACACATAAATTCCGACTTATGGGCATTGACCATGTTAAAACCAACATTGCCAATGATTGTTCCACCAGTGAATGATGGTTTTCATCGGACTAGACTGGGTCAAGGTAATCCAAGACAACATATGATGCCCATTAGTAGAGCCCCGTGTTATGATCATAATCGCGGTCAGTGTTATAGGACACGTTGTAAGTTTTTACACCATTGTGCAAATTGCTTTGGGAAAGATCACATAAGCTCTAATTGCCCTACAAAAATGTCTAACCATGCCTTTCTTGGCAGAAATAAGCAACAAAAGAAAGGACAGTTTAGTCAGCGACAGATACAGCCTGGGCAATTCACCAATAAAAACTGAGGTCCTGGAAAAACTTTTAGAGGGTTATCCTTGCACAGAGGCTTCTGAATTATTAGATGGGTTTAAATTTGGTTTTCATCTTCATTATAAGGGACCTAGAGCCCCTAGAGAAAGTAGAAATTTAAAATCTGTTGATGATCATAGGTCCATGGTAAGAGAAAAAATATCTAAAGAATTAGCATTAGGAAGAATTGCTGGCCCATTTACCTCCCCCCTATGTCAACATTTAGAGTTTCTCCCATTGGTGTCGTTCCTAAAAAAGCTATACATGGATATCGTTTGATACATCATTTATCATATCCGGATAACTTATCAGTTAATGATTTTATTGATCAAAATTTATGTTCTGTTCAATATACAAAATTTGATGAGGCAGTTTCCATGGTTCAGAAACTTGGTAAAAACACAATGTGTGCAAAAAGCGATATTCAGAATGCATTCCGTTTACTAAGAGTATGGCCGGGAGACTTTGATCAACTAGGTTTTAAATTTGAAGGCCTTTATTACTTTGACAAGTGCTTACCAATGGGCTGTGCCATCTCTTGTGCCTTATTTGAAAAATTTTCATCATTTTTACAGTGGATTGTAGCTAAGAGAGCTAGGAATAACAATATTCTTCATTATCTTGACGATTTTTTATTTATGGGAAAATCAGATACTAATCAGTGTTTCTACAATTTAAATGTTTTTCTTCAAACATGCTTTGAGTTGGGAGTTCCCATTGCTAACGAAAAAACAGAAGGCCCCAAAACAAAAATTTCATTTCTTGGTCTAGAAATTGACACAGTTAGTATGCTAGTTAGAATACCACAAAGCAAAGTATTAGAAATAGTTGATAAAATCAAGAGCCTATTAAGTAAGAAAAAAGCTACATTAAAAGAAATTCAATCTCTCAATGGGTCTTTAAATTTTGCATGTAGAGCCATACGACCCGGAAGTCCATTTCTTAGACGCCTTATAAATCTAACAGCTGGCCTTACAAAACCTAATCATCATGTCAGATTAAATGCTGAAATTTCACAGGACCTCACCATGTGGCTAGATTTCTTTTCTCATTTTAATGGAATATCTGTTTTTAATGACAGATTTTGGGTTAGTAATTCTCATTTAGAGCTCTTTACTGACAGCTCGGGTAAAATAGGCCATGGTTTTGGGATTTATTTTGCAGGGAAATGGGCATTCGAAAAGTGGCCAGCTTTATGGATAAATACAGGCTTATTATCAGATATAACTCTTTTAGAGTTTTTTCCTATTTTGGTATCAGTATTGACATGGGGCAATCTCTTAAGTAACAAGAAAGTCCTGTTCAGGTCAGATAATGAAGCAGTTGTTCATATAATTAATAAACAGACTTCCAAATCAAACTCGGTAATGGTCCTGTTGCGGAAATTTACTCTGGTTTGTTTACAATTCAATATAATGGTAAAAGCAGAACATGTGAGTGGTGTAAAGAATAGTATAACTGATAGCCTTTCTCGCCAACAGCTGGTACGTTTTCGCAGACTAACAGGGAACCAGGCAGATCCCAAGCCAACGCCTCTATCACCAGATATATGGACACTTTTAGAATTAACACCAAGTGCCTTCTAAATGCAAGCTTGTCAACAAACACACATAAAGTGTACAGGATAGCATTGAACTCTTTTAATAAGTTTCGTTCCTTTGTAAAACTTCCTAATGTTTGGCCACCCCCATTAGAACATATTGTCTTCTTTATATCCCACCACTACGAACAGGGTTCAGCAGCAAGCACAATTGCAACCTATTTGTCTGCTTTGTCATTCAGTGAGTAAATAAACTCGTATAACATCCAACCAGGCAACAAATTTGTAATCACAAAATTAATTTCAGGATATAAAAATTTGAGAAATAAACAAGATTCAAGACTGCCTATTACTTTTCCCATTCTATCAAAACTACCTCATGCATTATCAAATGTATGTAAGCAAGTTTATGAAAAATTTTTGTTTAAGACAGCTTTCATTTTAGCCTTTTTTGGGTTTTTGAGAATAAGCGAATTTGTATTTAACCAGGATAGCCCAGATAAGACATTGAGATTTCAAGATATATCTTTTGTTGGACAGTGTCTCCATGTCAACATTAGATATTCAAAAACTGATCAAAAGGGCTATAATTCTACTTTAATAATAACACAACTCACTAACTCTGAAATGTGCCCAGTTAAAGCTTTGAGTAAGTATATGAAAGTTAGACCAACTTCAACTGAGTATTTATTTTGTCACAGCAATGGTACCCCTTTAACTCGATATCAGTTCTGTGCAGTGCTAAGACATTGTATAAAGTTTTTAGGGCTTAATGCAAACAGCTACAAGTCCCATTCATTTCGGATTGGAGCAGCTACACAAGCATCATTAAATGCAGTCGATGACGAATCAATAAAAGCTATGGGTAGGTGGAAGTCCCAATCATATAAAAAGTACATTAGAATCTCATCAAATTCATTATTTAAGTAATCTTGCGTTTTTACTTTCATACTTATTTTGTAGATACTTGGATCATTGGTTCATCCATTATTCATTGGGCCAAACAAAGGGCTTTAAAGGTATTAGACAGGCATATTGGCTTGCAAAGTAATAATGTACATATTACTTGGATGGGGCGAAGGGGTATGAAATGGGGGGATTTAAAAACAATTTTTTATTCTGAACTGGAAACAAAAGCTGCACCTTCTGTTGTTATAATACATCTAGGTTCAAATGATTTATGCCAACAAAAGACCTCAATATTATATAATGCAATAAGGAAGGATATAACAGAGTTGGCCCAATGTTTACCAAACTGTGTTTTTATTTGGTCAGACTTATTGCCAAGATTATTTTGGAAAGGGGCAAAGAATATTAAAAAAATCGAACTTAAGAGAAAAAGGGTAAATAGGGAAGGTAGAAATGTATGTTTAAAAATGGGGGGAAGGTTTATAAAACATACAGTAGATCACACTACACCAAATCTTTATTGGGAAGATGGAGTACACATGAACGATTTAGGAAATGATGTATTTTTACATGAATTGCAAGGGGCATTGGAATGTTTTATATCTTCAGATGTCTGGTTCTTTTAAGAGGAATGGTCGCAGAATTGATTTCAGATGTTGGGCTGTTTTGTAAATTTGTTAATACAAATTTTAGTGGCTGGATTCTGGCACGCCCAACCTATTAACAGGTTATTACACCTTGCCTGGTAGCTTCCCTGGAAGGTGAATTTGCTTATTTTGGTCTCTAGGGTAGACCCAACATTTCATTAGCTTTGGCTCCTAAGGTGGGCCCGCTGTTATGCTATTTGGCCTCCAAGGTAGGCCTGCAAAATTGCTTTTCGTGGCCTCTAGGGTAGGCCTGCAAAATGCTTTAGCTTGGCCTCTAGGGTAGGCCTGTAAAATGCTTTATCTTGGCCTCTAGGGTAGGCCTGCAAAATGCTTTATCTTGGTCTCTAAGGTAGACCTGCAAAAATGCTTTGTCTTAGCCTCTAGGGTAGGCTTGCTAAATATAAATTTGCACTATGGACCTCTAAGGTTAGGTCAGCTTAAGACACTTTGTCTTGGTTTTATCCCTTGAAGAGTGTCGTTCGTTAAGGCATTGCTATTGGTTTCCCAAGAATGCCACTTTATAGTTAAAATGCTCGAGTCCAGTCCAGTTACTTGCTGCGGCCATTCCTCCACAAATTCATTAATTTCCAATGTAAATATTACTTATTAAAGTTTTATTTCATATTACATGTTGCTTTTAATTTAACCATGAAATTCACGTAATTGGTTTACTTTATCAACTTGTTGGTTTACAGAGGCAGTGCTTTGTACACATGATCTAACTGTTCCATATTGAAATCTGATTAGCTGATCAGCTGGGTCCCAGTTCTGCTTTGTTTTATATTACCAATCAAATTCTTAAATTAATAAGGTTTATTCAATAGCAAATAAACCAATTTAATTTCGATTTGATACTTGAAAGTTTGGTAGTTATATCAGAGTTATCCCCCTTTGTCCAAAGTGTTTAATATCTGCAAAAAGAAAAAATGTTAAAAAATGATTTATGTTTTAAGTTTCATGTTTCAAGGAAAGAAACATGCGCGTGAGAAAATGTTGAGGTAGCAAATTTTAGCTCCCGGCCACAGTTGCGGTTTTGCTGGCAAGCTGAAAGGACAGAATATTTATTGAATATTGAACAGTATAAATATTTTACCCAAATCTCCCACCCACCCTCCCTATACGAATTGTTTCCATGGCTTATAATTAGGAGTAGATGTGTATAATACAAAATAAAGCAAATGTGTATGTATTGTGTTTAATTTGAACTATTTACTGCTGTTAAGAATTTGTACTTTCAGATATTAAAAGAGAACAGTATTTGGTGGATGGTTGAATGAGAATAATGTTTAGTTATAAATATGTAGGATTCACTTGAAGAACATTCAGTATCATATTCTTAGTGGAGAGACATGGTGGTTGTCAGAAGAAAATTTATACTAACTTTTTCGCAAAAATTTAATTCAGTTTATTAAATGTGACATTAAGATTAACATTGATGCAGTCGCAGCAAGACAGTCCTAGCTAGTGTGGCTGGATTCTGGCACGCCCAACCTATTAACAGGTTATTACACCTTGCCTGGTAGCTTCCCTGGAAGGTGAATTTGCTTATTTTGGTCTCTAGGGTAGACCCAACATTTCATTAGCTTTGGCTCCTAAGGTGGGCCCGCTGTTATGCTATTTGGCCTCCAAGGTAGGCCTGCAAAATTGCTTTTCGTGGCCTCTAGGGTAGGCCTGCAAAATGCTTTAGCTTGGCCTCTAGGGTAGGCCTGTAAAATGCTTTATCTTGGCCTCTAGGGTAGGCCTGCAAAATGCTTTATCTTGGTCTCTAAGGTAGACCTGCAAAAATGCTTTGTCTTAGCCTCTAGGGTAGGCTTGCTAAATATAAATTTGCACTATGGACCTCTAAGGTTAGGTCAGCTTAAGACACTTTGTCTTGGTTTTATCCCTTGAAGAGTGTCGTTCGTTAAGGCATTGCTATTGGTTTCCCAAGAATGCCACTTTATAGTTAAAATGCTAGAGTCCAGTCCAGTTACTTGCTGCGGCCATTCCTCCACAAATTCATTAATTTCCAATGTAAATATTACTTATTAAAGTTTTATTTCATATTACATGTTGCTTTTAATTTAACCATGAAATTCACGTAATTGGTTTACTTTATCAACTTGTTGGTTTACAGAGGCAGTGCTTTGTACACATGATCTAACTGTTCCATATTGAAATCTGATTAGCTGATCAGCTGGGTCCCAGTTCTGCTTTGTTTTATATTACCAATCAAATTCTTAAATTAAACTGCAGTTTATAATAACAATATTTTACTTTAATATGAACTTAATGTTTGTTGCACACAGATAAAAACTGAGGACCTAAACAAATCTTTGACATCAGTATGTGAACTTTGTCTTTATGATCTATTTATTCATATTTTATAATATACTTGAATTGTTCGATTTGTTTAAATGTTTGAATGTAAAATTTCAAATCTACATGTATATTTTTAGCTCACATGCAAATGTCCAGGTCAGCGACAGTAACATCTTGGCATCGACAGTCATCCGTTGTCAGAAACAGTTCCAAAAATCGTGTATAGACTCAGTCAATTTACATCAAACGGCCACAAACATCCACAGGGCACCTACTTTAAAAATGATGTCTATCATTCCCATCCCTCAAAAAACATAGTTTAAGACGAAATATCTAGATAATGTTATTCAATAACACCATAGATATTTGGTATTGTTTTTTAGACTTGCATACTATTGCAACTTTCACTACATTTACAGAATATTATCAATTACTAGGACAACGTAAGTATTCAAAAGTTGAGTTTTACAGAAAAAATATTTCCAGAAATATTTTAATTTTAAAGGACTAACTAAAAACTTCCAGTGCTACATTAATGTCCATTATCTATGACTTTAGTTTTCTATATCCTGCATTTCAGTGGTCATTTCATTTGACAGTGGTCAGTATATGCTTTTAGCTTATTTTTATGTCTCGAACAATTTAAGAATAACAGAAAAAATGTCACCCCAAATAATAAAGTCAAACAAATTTAAAATATTGTGTGAAAACTTATAAGAATTATTTCCCTTTTAAACCAAATTTCCTTTTTTTGACTTTGACTCTTTCCATTTCATGATTTTTTAAACAATTTTTTCTAATATATGTATGTTACTTAAAACAATAAAAATCTCCATTTTATTTCGTTAAATGTATATACATGTTATAAACCATATTAAAGATAAAGTGATGAGCTTTAATAAAAACTTTGACATTTTTGGTTACCATGGCAACGGGACACGTGGTCAATGGTCAAAGACGTTAAAAAAAAATTGAACACTTTGCATTCAAATGCAGCTATGTTGAAGACCAGATCATTTCTACTAGGTACAAATAGATGTTTTTCTTTACTGCTGTAATATCCTCAAGTGTCAATGTTTATAAAACACACATTTCCCCCAATCTTATTGATATGTATTTTTGGGAGGTTACCAGGTAACATGTTACCCTTATTTTGCTAATACATAATTCTGACATTATGGATAAATTTGCTACTTGTCTTTAATGTTGTTGTATAATTAATTATGACTTGGTGTGAGCATAAAAACAGAGGTTAAACACAGTTAGTTTAAACCTATATATTAAGTTTCAAAAATATTTCAGATTTGGTTTGGTTACCCTTGGCGTAAACACCGGAAACCGATATTGATGCATGTTTTGAAATAATGTGCGTGTTTCTATATACTATGTGTATGTACTTAGTCCTACTGTTGGAATTCAATTCAAAAGACATGTATTCAAATGATTTTAATATTTTTATGCAGTTGAGAGTATATATATATATTTTAGTTGTTGTTTGTCCATCTGTCCATTTTATCTTGTGCGTGTCCACATGTAAGAAGACCACGATCTTGTATTCCATAATCCAGCATTAGTTATCTAATGTACACATCGCTAGTGTTTGAAAACTTACATAATTTTCAGATTTGATCATATTTAAGGGTTCTCTAATTAAGTCATAGACTATGCTATTGTAGTACAAACTGGGGGGTGGGTGGAGGGGGGGTTTATCCCACAATGTTACATATATAATACATGTGATATACTTGGTCTTGCAGTACATTTTTTGGAAAGGTTCTGCATACACTTCCATTGAAGAATATCTATAATTTTTCAGGACTATATAGACATCGCACTATTAGAAATATAGTTATAAAAACAAGCCCCAAAAAATCCTAAAATAGAACTTGATGAAGGAATAAAAATATATATATATATATATATATAATTAAAACAATAACTGTATTTCTATATAACAAAACTTTGAACCATAGAATGTTATAAAAAATGAGTATTTCATGCTGTTTTTCATTCTTCTGAATGTTTTTGTATATTTATATAAAGAAACCAAATTGTCTGGTAATGTCATCTTTATTTTGTGATCTATTAGTATTAATCCTCAACTTCTGACCATTTGCAATTACAAAAGAGCATTTCACAAAGCAACAAAAACACTCCAGATAGAACAAAACTCATCTATATCATGGCATCCAGTTTTTACTGGGGAAGGAAGTCAGAGTAAATGGTACAAACACCTGACCGAAGTTAGGAAATGTGGCAAGGTCAATTAAGATTAGAGTCAACGACACTGCCTGCAGTGATACTCCAACCCGCAACATAAGTATCGACAGGCACTTCATCAAAAGCAGATGACTAGCTACCTCAACCAATCAGCCACTGATACCAAGCCTTACTAAACTTTGATTTTAGGTTTCAAATATTGACAACTAAGCAATACATTTTTGTCATGCTGATGTGCCAAAATGTTATCACTACATGTAACTATGAAATTCAAATTGGAAATAATATACTGGCATTTTATTTTTCTCAGTATATATATAACAAAAATACAATAAAATAAATCATTCTTGTCGGAATTGGCTAATATATGTGTAACTCATTATTATACCTTTATAAATTCTTCCAGAAATTTCACTTTAAGAAATGAAAGGACTGGCATTAAATTTCTGGCACTGCAGTTCTGATCAAGTATGATTGTTGAACATTTTTTCCACTTATGACAGCTACTGCTCTGATATTTAGTGGAATGCAAATTTATGAGACACGTTCTAACTGTACAAATCAGCTTGAAGTACCAATTGGCAGCATTAACTGCTGCATGTCTATTCTAAACAAAAGAAATTAATCATGATAATTCAGCTGTATATTACAAGGTAAACAAATCGTTTGAACAATTCTGGATTAAATCTATATTTTTACTATCATGTTATGAATATGACATGAATATTTAAAACATGAAACAATAAAATATTAATGAAACATTTTTGGGTAAAATACAACTGCATTACATTTGATATTTGCTTTGAAAAGAGTGGTTTTGTTGCTGCTAGTGTGTCAAATTCCAAACAATATTGTATGATATTCGGCTGGTCTATTTGTTAAATATCAAATTTTAATTTGCTTGATGATCTAGCTATTTTACATTTCATGCCATGGCAAGATGATCATTTTATGACGATCTTATTTTTTGTACATATTTAAACATTTCAAAATGACATATAAAACAATTAAAGCACTTTTAACTACTTTACCAATATAAAGTTCTACCCAGCACTCCAATAATCACTAGTATTGATCTTGTGCTCTGTAAAACATGTCGTTTCATAATAGCTATGTTTGCCTCTGTACCTGTACATGTGACAATCCATTTCCAATCATATTGAATTGATTTGCTATCACAGTTATATTCGGAAGATATGATAGCCAATCAAATCATGAGAGTACAATATGGGTTTTTATTGAGCAGAATGGATGTTTTGCTTGTCATTTTACCCAGAAATAACTGTTAAATTACCAAATATTGTTGGATTCGTCTTGTTATATAAAATTATTGATCTGATAAATTGTTATTTCAAATATAAATGAAAATTAAATATAGTAAAAAAAGTTCCTGTTCCAATTACATGTCTCAATATTATGTAATAAAACAATTACTTCACTTCAATTTGATCAATATGTGGTTTCATGGAGCAAGGTACAACAATATTGAACTCGGATTCGTCTCATTCAATATTATTCTATTGTTCCACAAAACTACATATTGATCTCACTCAATTGCAGTAATTATATAATTTGAATAGTTCAGTTCAAAATGCAATAAATGTATTAATATAAAATCAATAATTAAAAACTGACTGAACATCTACTTAATAACAATATGACAGAAGGAGGCAATTTGCATGTTTATTAATATTAACAAATATTTGTATTTTCAATAAAATACAATACAATACAATACAAAAGCTTTATTTTAGTTCGGCACATACATAACAGTACAACACAAGTTCTGATGTGCTTTTTACCGAATACAGACAAACATAACATAAATGCATGCATACAAATTAAAATAACGTGACAGTAAAATAAAATAAATAAGATCAAAAGCACTAGCACATGCATAAAGCAACATACAGTTAAAAAAGTAAGATCAAAAGCACTAGCCTAAGCAACAGCAATATACAGCTGAAGCATAGCATAAAAGCACCTAAAACTGAAGACAACTAAAAATAACTAAGCAGTTTTAAAGACTGAAGACAACTACAAATAATTAAGCAGTTTTAAAAACTGTTGACAACTAAAAATAACTAAGCAGATTTAAAAACTGAAGACAACTAAAAATAACTAAGCAGTGTAAAGCTAACTAAGCAGTTTAAAGCTAAAACTGAAGACAACTAAAAAATAACTAAGCAGTTTAAAGCAGAAGATAAAAATAAATTATCTGCAAGCAGAACAGTGACATTCAGATCCATTCCAGGACTGAATGAGGCTTTTAAACTGATAAAAACTGCCCTCAGTCCTTAAATGGTCTGGAAGGCTGTTCAGCATTACAGCTGTAGCAAATTTAATTTAAAAAAATATAACCTGCAAGAAGACCTGCCAATCACAAAATATGATTTGCATTTAACATTTTAAACTATTTCTATCAAAATTGCACAAGAAATTGCATATTTATATTTATATTTCATCAGGTTTAGAATTCACTGTTGTAAATACCTGTTAAGTTCCGCCATTTCTATTTTATACGACAAAATAATGTACATTTAATTGTGTGCATCTGCTATCCTGAGAATTTAATAAATAAATAATTTTCTTCAAAACTTATTGGTTGTTTAACAACTTGTTATGCATGCTAATAATGTTAAATTTGTTGAATCCAATTTTTTTTATCTTCTTGTTATGGTTCCGCAAATGTATAATACAGTGCATGTCGTAAAATGTCATACTGACTGAAGAAGGTAACGCAACACCGTTGCGAGTATATCCACTCTGTACAACCTTATGCGAAGAAGTAAACAATTTCATTGCAAGTCCAAACGTATGAACATTTCTGTCTCACGCATGGGATTACATAGCCGATAAACTCACCAAACATGATCTTAATGGCTTATTTGCATCCTTCGTCTCTACGATTGTCTTCAATTTCCTCACCATGATACAAAAAAAAAACATTCGTCGTCACAAGTTCACATTATTTTTGTAAATCGTACTCTGTGCGCACGCGTACGCAAAAGTTGTTCTTTCCAACGTTCCGACCATTCAGTTTAAATGATCATAACTTTTGATATAGATTATCAATTTTTTCAAGAGTTATTTTGCCAATTTAGCTTTCCCTATTTGGACCTGCGTCTGGTATAATTTTTCACATTCCTAAAATTCCATTGAAAATTTGCTTGATGTCAATGTCCGAAAGTCTTCATGCCGCAATTCACAAAATATTTCTACAACTGTAGTGAACTCTGGATATTTTTTTTGATATCAATGGATTGACAAAGCTATAGCCAAAATATTTACTAAATTACTTGGCAATTAAATATCGACTACGGGAGTAATTAAAGTTAATTGCAACGTTTGTTTTTGCGCATTTTATCGTAACGCTGGCGAAAAATTCAGGTAGCATTCATCGTGTTCTAATTAAAATTATGTACAAACCACACAACAATTAAATAATCTTTTTACATAAGTGGCATTAAAAACGTCTATTTAATTTGGGTAACAGCTGACGTTGTAGCATAAAAACGCTTCACCGGTACCTGGTACCGGTGTGAAAGGGAATGGGTTAAACTTCAACAGTCAACTCTAAAACACTGATCCACTTTTTACTTATCCTGGCTACAGACAGGTGTTTACTTTTAAAATAATAAACATTGTGTCCTTGTCACACAAACACGGCTGTCAGATCTCAAGATTGAGCATAATCACATGTTTTGGTGTTATGTCTTTGTTGTCATTGGTTTGTACTGGTGCATCTCATCATGATTGTATTATTACATTTTGCGAATGTTTTGCAAAGCTTTTCTTGCCTTATAAGTTGAAAACGGTAGCAGTTAAAACTTAATTGGGAAAATGGTTGGATAGACAAGACCTACGATTCATTCTTTTTGTCAAAAATGTGGGACGACTCCTTAAATGAGTATTTTTCCCTTTAATGACAATTTTGACGAGGTGGCAGAGCGTAAATACACTATAGCTACTGCGAGAACCTTGTCTCTAGTAACCTACGCTTGTTAAAAAAAGTAGTTCAGATTAGGATAATTTATCAATTACATGTACTGTATCCATCTTAACAGCTCTACTATACACCCATATCTTATGTACTGTACATTATAACTGAATTCAATTTCAACAACAAAATTGACAGTTTTGCGGCTTTTTTGTTTGCAAACTGTACATAAACACATACAGTGAAACTGTACACTGCAAAAATCATCAGCAAATTTAGATCTATAACTAATTTAACAAATTATCAATATATATATTTTTTTCTTTTATCTTGAAAACAGAGCAGACAATAGATGTAGCCAACAAATATTATCACAATGATCTGAAAATAAGTCTACACGTCGAACATTGTAAATCAGCTCTTGTAGTAGCTAATGCCCTTGAATTATTTTTTTTAATGGTTAAAAATTAAATTTTCAAAACAATAATTTTAATAAAACAGAACACAATTTTCAGCAAGACAAGGCCTATAATTACACGCAAGTCAGAATGATGGTAATTATCAACTGACTTCTTAGGAATGTTTTCTTAAATGAGTAATTTGCTTATGTTGATATTAATTTTTAAAATTGTCTTCTTTTCTGTAACTGCTAAACTATTTTGTGTCTGTTAAAAATATTTTAATAGCTATGAACAAACCAATATGACCACCATGACTTAAAATAAAAGACTATGCTAAAATGAAATGAAAATGGCAAATATTATGAAATCCATTTTTATAGAGAAAATATGACTGGGCCTATAAGATTCAGAATATCAAGATCTAAATAGCATTATTTTAAACCCCTCATTGAATGCCTTTTTGCCTTTAAGTGACTATTTTAAAACTTTTTGTGCATTTTTGGAAATAGTTGAAATGATCAGTATGATGAGATCTACAAATCAGTCAACATATCATTCCTTATAGTTATAATTGCCCTTTACTGATCATTTTGTAACACTGACCTTTTCCAAAAACTTCTTGTAATAAATTATATACATATGTCCTGACTCGCCGTATCTCTTACTTCAATTTCTACAAGTGTTCAGCATTTAAAATTGATGGTGATATATCGAAAAGAAATGCGTAACTGATAGAGAATGTTAGTACTGTGACAGGGAATCTTATACTTGTTTGTATCAAATTGGACCATCTGCTACCAAAGAGATTTTTATTTATTTAATTTAACAAAAATAGTAATAGTAATTTAAAAGGAAAAACTGGCGAAGAATCCACAATTGTAGAACAAACTTAAACCATTCCTTTTACATATTTGTTTTGTTGAAAATGAAGCAGAATCGCATATTTAGAGAAATTTGTAGTACAATTAGTAATAAGTGTAGTGCTAGAGAAATATATTAATTAAAATAAATTTTTTTATAAATGTGCATGTAACTTTTAAAAATTAACTAAATTAATTAAATATTTTATTTTGATATAATAAATCATAATGCTGAATAACATCCAACACTGTTAAAAAATTACAATCAAACAGGCTGACCGACAGTAGGCAAAGCCAGGAGCAACTACAAATCTGTATGAGGACTTACAAAAAAGACACAACAGAAACCTATAACAGAAAGTAAGTAACACGATTCCAGTAAAAACCTTATTCTCCTCTGGTACTCTAAACAAGTAAAAAGTGTCTGCCTCTAATTATAATTAGACATTCATTTTGTTTTTGTTGTAAGGCTATGTAAAAATATTGTAGGAAGAGTAAAGACTACCTAATACTTCTGTGCAAATACCTTTGCCAAGTAATTATTTCATAATAAAAGCGATATTTTTATATCGCATATATATAAGAATAATGTCAATATAGTAAAATCAAACCACTGAAGCTTAATCGTTAAAAAGTTATGAACAGATAACGTTAAAGTTTGCAGTGTATTATTCATAATTCACATGATTTGATCTACAAATCTGCATACACGTGCCTTGGCGGCAGAAACACTATCATTGTTGGGGTGGTGGAGGAGGATTGTTGAATTGACGTGTTAAAAGATGGCTTGAGACGAAATAACGCATGCCGTGTTAGGAAAATATCACATTTGTTTACTTGTTTTCAGCACAAAATTAGCTAAAATATTGCTTGCTGGACGTTATGCAAACATTTATTCAGTTAATCATCTTAAATGTTGATTCATAAATAAGCCAAAAACGGTATGCATGCAGCTCATGCAAGAATTTTGTAACATGTACATCAACCAAAAAACCTTAAACAAAAAAAAAAACAAAAATCACTTTAACAGGGTTAATAGTATGTGCTGTCTTTGGCCATTCTACATTTTATCTCTGAAAATGAAAAAAAGTACATTTATTAGAGTTCAGGATTTTTTATGAGTTAAAAAAAAACTGTTCACAAAGTAAATACGGTTATTATCTTAATACATACAGGGCAAAGTATGACTTCTTCTTGTCATAAGCAAATAGATAACTGGGACATATTATGATTAAATTTTTAAACAGTTGTATTACCTTATTTTTTTTTAATGGAGTACAAGTATGATGGACCAAGAGAATTTGTTTCTAATGCGGACAGTAAAGAAAATAATGCTGAGGAAATTTGGACTAGAAAACTAAAGTTAATTAAGATATGTGAACAGAAAGTAGGACAAAGCTCAACTGGCCGTCGGCCATTAAATATTGCTGTAATAGGTCCCCCAGGCTGTGGAAAGTCTTCTCTTCTGAACACAATATTTGCCAGTTTCAGATATGATCATTGGAGCGAGGTGGCTGAGCATGGGAGTTGTGGAGAACTTGGAAGACAAATTTCAACATCTCTTATTAGGTACAGATTTTAATTACATGTATGTAACAATCCCTTTTCACGTTATGTGAATTTTGTTAAGAGTGTAGTATATAGAAAATTTATATATTTGACCATTTTTATTTAATTAAGCCTTGACATTTAAAAAAATAAATAGAATTGCTGGATTTCTGTATTCTCTAAACAAGACTCTAAACAATATCTAAAATTTTACACCTTGACTCACTGGACTTTGTTTGCAGAAAATATAAATAAACAAAAGTAAGGATTTAATGCCGATTTCAGACATGATCATTCATATTTTAGATTATAGATATGCTTGTTTAAAGTATCTTTACAAACATGCCTTAAGTGTATGTATGCCAGAAAAACATATCAAATATTTGTATGTAAAAAAATTTAAAACGATAAAAAAACCAATGGATTCATCTGTCTGGCACTCGATATTATTACAAGTATGAATACAAATGTTGACGTCCAGAAAAGCCCAAAAACATGTTTGCCAGACAAGACTGAAATTTTCACTAAAAATATCTGACACTAGTTTTATCAAATCTGTCATCCATAAAGTCATGTTTTATATGGTTAGTTTTACAAAAATTAATGTTCATTCTCATTTTACTGCTTTAATACCTTATATTTGTGCTTGATTGAAATAATTATTAGACACAAAAACACCGATAACGTCATTTCCTTTCATATCTGTTTTTATTTAGATAATAAAACATAGAGAACATAACTGTCTTCTGCACCAATTCAACTTTAGAACATCACTATGTACATGAAATCCTCTATGTGTTTTATATCTCTAAGTATTTTAAAAGATGCACAAAATCGACGCTAAATCTGGAACGCAATTAAAGCTAATGCAATAAAATTTTGATTTGGCTACTCTTTCTGATGCTAATAGTATCTAAATTACTAATAAAATAGATTTCAAATATTGTTAAAAAAAACAGTGTTGTACAGGCTATAGCATATTTTTATTTCATTTGTTAAAAACCTTTTTGTGCTCTTCATCAACAGATACGGTTCACAACAGGTTTTGAAAGCATTAAGTAAAAATACCGTGTTAATATATTCCAGGTATAACATTTAAGCATTTAAAAGTTGTACAACATCTAGATACATAATTATCTAAAAACAAAAAAAAAAAAAACAAAATTTGTGCAGTTTAAAAATTATAAAATGTTGCCTTGCCTCTAATTTTTTATATTTTTATTTCTACAACGTTTTGAATGCTTATTATTTCAGCCTGTATCAGTATGTATTGTAGCGATACAAAAAATTGATTCTTTTATGTTTAGATGAATTGTTCATAATAACAGATATAAAAATGGTGTTATATCTTACGAGCTCAAATGTTATTTAATTTTGAATTGTGACAAAAATAATGTTAAATTAAACTTTATTGTTTCAGCTACCCAAAGGAACGATATTATGGTCCAGATGAAAATGATAACGTGCTGATGCCAACATTTATAGACATGAATGGATTTGAGGACTCAAATACATTTTATAACAAGGAGCTGTTAAAAATTGTCTTTTATGGAAGGCTTAAAGAATGGGAACAATTTTCAGACGTGGAAAAATGTTATCACGATAATGGATTGAATGGTTTGAAGACAAGATATGGTGAACGTAATGAGTATTTGAAGGTAGACCGAATAATATTTGTATGTTCTGGAGATCCTTCGGCCCCACTTCCAACACAGTTAATGGAATGTGTCTGGAATGTTACACGTAGAGAAAGAGGTAAGACTCCAACACAAAGTGCAAACATAACCAATTAGGGAGTAGTTTCCATGTTGCTAAAATGTTTATTAACACTAAATATCATTGGTATTGTAGAATAAAATTAGCAGATTGGTAAGGAGACCTGTATAATTAGAATCACCTTGTGTGTTGTGCAGTTAAGTTTATTTTTCCTTATATAATTATAGGTATTCCTGTATTTGGAGTTCTTACCAAAGCAGACAAGTTTAATGGAAAGACAAATTCAGAAGTACAGAAAAGAGAGAAGAGTTTCCGACAGCATTTGGGTATCCCTTTAAATCGCTTTGCCAGAGTAAAAAACTACTGTGAAGACATAGACCAAGAATTGAACTACACAGAGTCTGTTATTCCACAAATTGATGTGGAAATCCTGAAGTTGATGACACAGGTAACAACAAATCAGGGTAAATCTTATAAAATTTTCTATTGTTACTTTCTGTTGGCGAGTGGTAGGTTTGCCTATAAATAGACATTAGTCCCAGTATAATATACCTTTTTTTAAAATCAAAATAGTCCTCTGAGGGTATGAAAATCTCAAAAAAATGTTTTAGCTTTATTTTTGTAATGGTCGTATTGTCTCACCAAGACCTGGATTTATAAATATATATATTCTAATGTGACGTCATCGTCAAATAAAATATTCCTTGATATATTCATCTTTAGCGCAATCGCTGTTTTCCAAAAGCATCAGCAAATACAAAGTGTCTCAAAATGATTTTAAACAGATGTTACATGGAGAGTTAATCTCTTTTAAAAGATTAAAAAATAACTTCGTCGACTGCTTCCCTTTAAGGAGGAAAGAAATTTTCGTGAATAACTTACAAGTATCGCGGTTGTCTCTGAAATGGATAACTTTAAACTATTCTCAACGAGTGTGTTTCTTGATTGTTTTCTTAGTACAATATATATTCAAATAGATACAAATATGTATTTTTTCACAATTAGCGATCATCTGTCAAAAGTTTAGGTCTTTACTTTATTTGCATAAATGTAACATACATTTCAAAATATTGTAAATTTACGTAACATTTATGCAAATAATGTTCAAAAGGATATCCTTGTGACTTGTTGTGAGTGTGAATGTTCTTTTAATTGGAACATTCAACTGAATTATTAAGTCATGATTTTGATAAACTGTGAAATAATTATATTTTTTTAATGGAATGGTCGTCAATTTCACAGAAACATTTGTTACCAATACTTATGAAACTATGTTTTATTAAAACAAATACAACTGACAAAACTAATGGACAACATTGTAAGGACAAATGTTTTCTGACGTAACGAGATTTAATGTTTTTAATGTAAGATCATTTAAAATCACATCGCACATAAACAGTTTTATTGACACCTAGCTGAGAAAAATTCGTTAACTGCAAATAACAAACATGTATTAACCTCAATATCACATTTTGTCATCCTACAACAAATTGATTATTTGTGTCATTTGTTTTTAGCATTAATCTGTAAGAATGTCGTTGTAGTGTGTTGAATATGAAAATAAATAGATATCTTAACATAATATTTGAGTGCCTCATTAATCGTGCGTTTCATTTTCTTCGGTTTTATCACCTTCTAAGTGTCTTGAAATAAAATATTATATTTTTGGCTGCATATAACTTACAGTATCAGGTGATACAACATTTTGTATCGACTATATCTATTAGTTTTGTATCATATGTAACGAACGCGTCGGTAATGAACACTTCAAATTTTCTGTTATTTTTCACATATCAAACGAAAATTATATAGTATATAAAAACACCAATACGCAATCCTACATTATTCAATATATGTTAATATATGTAACAAACATGTTGTTCTTATAGAAAATGGGAATTCACCTTTGATGAAAATATTAAGAAAACATAACTTAATATTTCTCTTACAACTGTCGTTAATTAAGCAGCACTCCTATTAAGTTGTCATATTCACCAAGAATCACTACAAAGCCAAAATCGGCGACAGTAACTAAGATGTCATTTTCTTGTTTCCGTTACCGACTTAAGGACAAAATTTATAATGTATTTCAATTTTTTTTAATGGCATGCATTGACTCTACTGGTAAAAGTTAAATGATGGACAAGGGCAAAAATAACTCAATGTTTCGTTAAATGGTCAGCGACAACATATGTACCACTTTATTAAAAATGGGTTTGTATGGTATTTCATGAACAAGCATACAATAAAAATTTATGCTCCAATAATTTATTTAAAATGTATGTATGTTTCATTATATATATATATATATATATATATATATATATATATATATATATATATATATATATATATATATATATATATATATATATATATATATATATATATATATATATATATATATATATAATGAAACATACATACATTTTAAATTCTTTCCAATGAAGTTGGTATGCAAATTATTACTAAGTATTTCAATGGCCTGACGCTTCCACCGGACTGGAGTATGTCAGAAAGACATTTTTAATCATCAATTATATTGCATAACAGTTCACAGATATTGTTTAAGCAAATAAGTTTTTTAATTCGATTTGAAATTTCACACATTTCTGTTCCAGTTTAACTATAAAATATCACATATAGAGGTATTTCATTTCTCTTATAAGTTAGTTATAAGATATCACATTGGTACGAGTAGACTATTAGATTTATCCAATCCAGATAGTTGAATTGTGGAATTTAAAGTCCGAATACAATACTAAAATTGTATGATTATGCCTGTTTATCGACTTCTTTTACTTTATGAACACGATAATGTAATTTTCTCTCACAATTTTCTCAGCAATGATAAATGATATAATATTTAAATTTTGTCAATAGCTTTGCAGGATCATGCCAAATTGTGGAATTTATTATACCCCGCTCATCATAGGTGATAGGTGGTATACTGTTCACGGGCTCTGTGTGTATAAAGTTATAGAGCGAGGGTATCATGACGGAGAATTAGCTCACAAAATAATTCTGTACTTGGAAATCTTTAAAATATATTTAATTTTTTGTGGTAAAATTAAGAAATAATTCACGGAGGCTGTGGTTTATCATTGTTTTACCACGGGGTGACCATTTATGTCGTATTATTTTATCGCGGGCGATATTTTTTATCAAAATAGTTCTCTGTGGGTATGAAAATCTCAAAAAATGTTTCAGATTTATTTTTCTATCGCTCGGGATAAAATACTACGACATAAATGGTCGCCCCGTGGTAAAACAATGATTAATCACAGCCTCCGTGAATTATTTCTATTGTAATAAGACATAGTACATTTATAATATTTTCGTACCTATAGAAAACATCATTTCCGCTATAAACTGGCTGTTCCGTCAATGTAACACATAATATATTGCAACGGATAATTGTAGCGCGTGTCGCTATTTATAAGATTTTACGTCATATGCAATAGCTTTCCGGTGTGAGTTACAGTTTTGTAATTGAAACAGCCATTTAAAACACGCCCTTTTCAGCGCGTGTTGCTCATAGATAAATCTTTTTTTTTTACCACAGTTGTGGTCTCAAAGCCTTTAAAGCACGTCATATTAGAATTGTTATTATTTTTTTCAATATTTACCCTTAAATTCCCTAACATTAGCCGAAATCCACACATACTATCATATAGATTTATTAATGGATTGAACTCGGTTGAAGCAAAAACTAGTTGTTTAGTATTGGCAAAAATATTCTACAAGGAAAATCAACATGAAGTTCTTTTTGACTAGCTATTTTCAACTGGCAAAACTGTGACATAGAAACTCCTCTTCTACATATCATCATTAAAAATATAGTTTTGGCTTAACATAATAAACAGTTTAGAAATTTACCTTTGATAGAATTTTGTATATCAGTTAATATAATACTTTTTTATTCTCTTTGTACATATTACAATATATTTGATATTTTGGTGCTCTTACCCTCGGAAATATGCTCAGAAACCAACATTTTTAAATGATAATTTCTTGTATGGCAAGCCAAAAAAAACATGAAAAATAATTTTAATGTATGTGTCTTTTAATATGACAATATACTTTCCTCGCATCTATAAGTATCTGTCTAACTCATGATAATTGACAGCAAACAGTTGGTGTCTTATTTGTTTATAAACTGTAGCAGCATAGACATAATTGAAATATTTTTAAATTAAACTTCAACTGAAAACAAAGATTTACCACATTTTATACAATTTGAAACTTTTATCCTTTACAGGTGTTTAGTAGTTCTTTGGCAGTTACAAATCCAGAATGTGACCCATATAAACAAACCACTGACGAGCTGAACCAAACTTCATCGAGTCATAATCCAACATCTCAGGCTAAATTACCCCTGGCACAGGCTTCCAGTGGAAGCAAAATAGGCAGCTTGCTGATGTTAGTTACTGTGCAGATGTTGTTATTGGCAGTCGTAATACACTTCATCGTGACACCACCCATCAATGAAGTTACCTTGAACAAAATATGTGCAAATTATGACATGATAAAGACGAAGCATAAGAATTCAATAGAAGACCTTGATCAAGTTTGTGCTAACAAGATTAGCATATTAAAAACCCCCGTGTATTCGGTTGGTGCTGGTGTTACTTTTGCGATCTTTCTTCCAGTTTTGATCCATGCATTTCTTAATAGAAAATAGTCACATTTTGATTCCAGATTTTTAATGTTATTTAATAAGCAACTTACAAGGCATATATTTTTAGAGACAAGCGAACATAAACCTTATAGTACTTATAGAGCTTCTGTTTAAATTGATGGATTTAAATGAATATTATTATATAACTTGTTAACACATTCGAAATATTTTTATGGTGCATAGTTTTTAATTGTATGTTACATTATTATTGTTTGATGAGGCACATGTTTTTTGATTGTTAAAAAATAGATATATAAAATGTATCGCTGATTTATGTGATCTTACTACAATGATATTTACAATATCACTGCATTGCACATTTTCGTACATATTATTCACAATTTCGAAGGACGATTAGTAAGAGTGCAATAATCTACAACTAAAAAGGGGGGTAACATTATATTCAGATTAAATAAACCAAAATGGCTTTAAAATCAGCATCCCCTCTTTGAAAAGTTTTAGTTATCAGAAATCAGCGATAAAAATATTAGCAATTTGTTTAACTTGAACGAAAGTTTTCTCAGCGTTGGTATTGCATCTCATACAGAGCACTCGAATACTAAAACTGAGAAAGCCATTCTCCTAAAATAAATTACTAATAATGCATATGCACCTGATGATTGTTCACAATGATATTTAATAAATATCTTTCACTGTTAATATATTGCCGTGATGATTTTTTTTAAGAATTTCGATTTAATCTGCACATATAGATACACTTTTGATATTTTGCATTGTTATAAAATTTAATGATTTAATTGTGAAGAATGACTATAATAATGTACTTATGAAGTGTAATAATCTTGCATCAGTATTGTCTTCGGAAAAGGATACTGATGCTGCATTTAAATGCAATTAATTTTCATAGTGGGAAAATACTTTGCAAGTCACATGAAGTAACTATTTTTTATAGTAGCTCCTTTTCTTTAACTGCATTTACCTAAATTTATGATTTAATTTCTAAAAACTGTTGATATTATTTTTTCTAAGGAATAGTACAAGCAACATTTTTACTTATATAGGAAATATATGTATAGTTATATAATTAAAACATATTTTATGACGTATGCACTGTTTAGGGTTTACATACATTATAGTGTATACAACTTTCATCCGTGATTTATTAAAATTAAATACCATATAAAGTGTTAAATATTGATTGGACTTTCTTATGTAATATTTGTGTAAATGTGATTAAATATAATTTGTTATACGTAACTCAACTTTTCTTTTTTCTAGTGTTCAGCATTATTACGAGATGTTTTTGAAAGTCAAATTGCTATAACTTACTAGAGTATGTTTTCATGTAAATATGTTAGATATACAACATTAATTATTAATTTAGACCTCACAGGTTCCTGACGCATATGTAGGGATAGGTTATTACAGGGTACATTGGAGGTACATTAAAAACACAAAGCCAAAATACATTTTTCTCCATTGCTTTATCTAGTGGGATTATGAATATTATTATAATATTATAATAAGTATTTCAAAATTGTTCATTGCCTTTAAACAGTCATGTCACTATTAACCAATTGAAATGTTTTCCATATAATTAACAGTAAAAAAAACAACCCTATTGTTACGAGCCAGATAACCCCTTATTAACCTCCAGCGGGATCCAAACCAATCGTTTCCGGATGAATAACTTTACTGAACTGAATCACGAGGGAAACAACCCTATTGTTACCCGTAAAAATAACCCTATTGCACTAAACTCTGCGTGAAACTACCAAAATATTACCCGCGAAATATCCTTTAAATTAAAACAAATTAAAAATCAACAAGGAGCGAATTAACTAAAACCAATACAAATTTAATTAAATTCTAACCCATTAAACAATAATGCCGTGGTTGGTCGAATAAACAATTACCGCCTTCTCTTAATGAGGGAAATATTTAGTTTTGTACACTATCGTTAGGGTTGTTTCCCTAAGCCAAGCATTCGGAAAAACAACATATCTACTCTGGTATACACATCTAAGTGTTTTCCTTTAGAGAGGGTCGTAATTGTATTATAACTCATAATCCATGCACAAAAAAAAAAACAAAATCCCATACAAATCCACCACAGACTGCAAGGGAATTGAACAGAAATGATAAAACCATTTGAAAAATCTTATTTGAGTTTTTTCTTAAGTTGATAGCAATATCTGATTATTGCAAAAACATTAGCAGAATTCTTAATTCTGAAACATTTTACCTTAAATGTTACACTGCAATACAATACTAACAATATTTTACATAAATTTGAACTTTGTTTGTTTCACCCAGATAATAACTTATGAACTAAAGAGATCTTTGATATCTGTATGTGAATTTTGTCTTATGATCTATCCATTCACAATTTATATTATACTTGCTTGGTTCTATTTGTTTAAATGTTTTTAATGTAAATTTTCAAATCTACATGTATATGTTTAGCTCACATTCAAAGGTTCAGGTCAGCGACAGTCACATCTTGGCATTCACAGTCGTCCGTTGAACACAAACAGTTCCAAAAATCTTGTAAAGACTGAGTCATTTTACATAAAACTTTGCCACAATCATTACTAGGGCACCTTCTTTAAAATATTTTAATTTAAAAGGACTTACTCAATGTCTTTAGTAGTATATTTATGTTTATCTGTGACTTTAGTTTTTCTATATCCTCAATTCCAGGGATCATTTCATTTCTGGAAAAAGATAATAATAAAAACGGACAATGGTTAGTACATGATTTTGGCTTATTCATTTATCTCAAACAATTTAAGAATTACAGAAAAAACTGTCACCCCAAATAATAAAGTCAAACATATTTACAAATGCTATCATAGGCTCAATATTGTGTAACAACTCCATAGGAATTATTGACCTTTTTGATCAAATGTTCAGTTTTTGCCTTAAAGTCTTCTCAATGCTAGCCAATGTACACTAAACTTGGCTACAGTCATGTGTCCACTTTGAAAAAAAATTTAAAATTGTGTTCTTGTCACAAAACATAGCAGTAGGACTTAAATATCGAGCATGTTTTAGTGTTTTGTCTTGAAAAAGTGGTCATTGGTTTGGAACATTTCATCAGTGTATCATTACAATTTGTGCAAATTTTTTGAGAAATTTATTTTGTCGTATAATAAAAACTGTAGCAGTTAGAAACTGAATTGTAGGACGACTACTTAAAGGAACATTTTGTCCTTTAAGGAAAATTTTGGCAAGGTGACAGACTGTCAGTACACTGAAACTACTGCGGGTACCTTGTCTCGAGACGCTTGTGAAAAATTGTTCAGAAAAGAATAATTTATCAATTACCTGTATTTTATCAATTTCAAACAGGTATTACTATACATTTCTATTTTATGTACTGTAACTAATAACCTTGATTTTAATTTAAGTTTAATAAAACTTAGAGTTTTTGCGACTTTTTTGCAAATAAGTCTAAACGTAGAACATTGTAAATTAGCTCTTCTAGTAGGCAATTGAATCATTTTTTTACTTAAAAAAATTTAATCTTAAACAATAATTTTACATAAAAGAGCACACAATTTTCAGCAAGACAAGGCATATAATTAGATGTAAGTCAGCATGATGGAAACTATCAACTGACTTATTTGGAATGTTTTCTAAAATGACTTATTTAATTGTGTTGTTATTAACCTTTAAAATTGTCTTCTTAATAGACGAATCGCGCGTCAAACTTGAGATATATTTTAGGACATGCCTGTAAAATTCTCAATTTCTCCCCACCCACCCCTTTTTAAGATTAGATACTGCTTTTCTTTCATTATTTTTGCAGGAATCATTAGTATGCTTCTATGGCTTGGACAACAGTTACCAACCAAGTTCTTCATTTCTGCCACGACTGATTTTGACTGTACCTCGTGATCCGTAATTTGGAGTTGACAAACGCATCAAAGTTAAAATCGATGGAACACTTTGTGTTGGCGTAAATTAGCGACACGTCGCTTGGGAATGAATGATATGGACCATTTCGTTTTCGCTTGGTTTACTGAGAGTATGTTTCCTAGTACCAGTTACCATTTTGTATCTGTCATAAAGATTTTGATAATGGGCCTGCCAGATGCGGCGGCAATGATTATACCAGTCGTGTACAACTTTGCCAAATAATACACATATTAAACTTTATTTGACTCTTTATTTAGCCTACAAAACTACAAGAACAAATTATTTTTTCGATGTCTGTTCGTCGTCACTTTACGTCCCTCTGTCCGTTATTTCAGTCTTGCAAATGTTTTTTTGTCCATGAGTAAATGTTTGGCAAGAAAATCACAAAATCCATTCATTTGTTTTAGTATTCTAATGCACAAGTTTTGGTCATGGAAGTGAAGCTATAAATTAAAAGATATGACTAGATGTGATGAATAACAATCAGGCACCAGTACATGTATATTTATGTACATATAGATGAAATACTGTTCTGGATTTTAAGGTATTAATAAATCATTCTTTACGTTTTGCTTTCACTTTTTCTTTTATTATTGTTTTATTTTGATATAATAAATCATTATGCTGCATAAAATTAAGTACTGTTTAACATAACAACCAAACAGATTGACCAACAAGAGCCATAGGCAGGGTCAACTACAGATCTGTATGAAGACAAACAAGACACAAAACAGAAACTTATAACTAGAAAAAGTAAGTAACATGATCCCAGTAAAACAATCCCCTTTGGTACTCTAAACAACTAAGAATTGTCTGCTTCGTATTATAATATGACACACATTTAGTTATTGTTGTAAGGCTATGAAAAATCTAGAAAGAGTTAAGACTTCCCTTCCTAGTACTCAGCAAATATCCTATGCCATAATTATGTAATTATGTCATAATAAAACAAGTAATCAGTGTCTGCCTCTAATTATAGTTAGACACACATCCTGAAAATACTGCTTCCTGTACCTTAAGCAAATATTTACTCAGTAAATCCTCTTAAATATTGATTCATAAATAACCCCAAAATTGTATGCATGCAGCTAAAGTCGGGAACTTATTAACATGCACATCAACAATTGCTTTATGTTTTAATAACACAAACAAAAAACATTTTAACGGGGTTAATAATTCGTTCATCTTCTTCCTGGAAATGTTGTTCAAATGAATAAAGTACAGATATTCTCGATCAGGATTGTTTGTATGTTTTAAAAATAATTGTTTACAAAGAAAATACGGTTGTCATAATCAACACAGGGTAAACTCATAAACAATTAGATAATAAAGAACAGTTGAGTTACATTATTATTTTAAATGGAGAGGACGTATGATGGACCAAGAGAATTTGTTTCTTATTTAGACAGTAAAGAATATAATGCTGAGAAAATATGGAGTATAAAACTGCAGTTAATCAAGATTTGTCAAGGTAGGACAAAGCTCAACTGGCCACCGTTCATTAAATATAGCTGTAATAGGTTCTCCCGGCTGTGAAAAGTCTTCACTTCTGATCACAATATTTGCCAGTTTCAGAGATGATCATTGGAGCGAGGTGGCTGTGCATGGGAGTTTTGGAGAACTTGGACGACGAATTTCAACATCTCTTATTAGGTAGAAATTTTTATTACATGTCAAAAGTTGTCTATCTCTTGTAAATCAGTACCCTAATAAAGTACAATATAGAATAAAATATTACACTTTCCTCTCTAAATACAGAAGATAATGTATAAGTAAAAAAAAGAAATATAAAAGAAAAATTTGTGACAATATTTTACTCAAGCATGAATAATGATCCAAAACTCTTTTGGAACATGGTTAATAAACCAAATTCTTCTATAATAAATGAAGAATATATTTTGCTACATTCAAATAATCTAGAAAAATATGAAGATACCAGCGTCTGCGTAGAGAAAAAAGTTAAATGAAACATCTCCGATAATGATTGGATCAGTCAGTGTATTATTTAAATTTGAAACAAGATCATTGATATACAAATTTGTCTATTATTGATTTGATAGTAAAAATATGGGCAGTTGTCCTGGATTTTGGATTTATATGTGTCCATTATTGATCTGATGGTAAAAATATGGTCAGTTGTCCTGGATTTTTCTTTGAATCCAATTTGATTTTCAATAATCCAATGATTGGAATCAGTAAATTTTATCATTCTTGTAAGTAGAATTTTGTTGAATAATTTCCCCAGGTTAGAAGTTAAGGAGATTCCTCTTTAGTTTGAAGGGCTGGCTTTGTCCCCTTTTTATGAGCAAAGAAACGAATGTCACTTGCTTATCTGAACGTAACCGATACCCTCGAAGAGAAAAGGTTAAATTTTTAATACTCAAATTTTGAGATAACCTTTCTAATTTTAACAAAAGTTAGTTCACAAGATATTTTAACAACCTTCCCTGGGGTAATAGGTGGACGAAATCTACCAACCAATGGATCGGAGAGCAAGGATTTAATTAAATAACTTATAACAAAACTAATTCTAAAAATATATTAGTAATTTTAAACAAAGAATATGATCAATTTAATCAAAGACCTCCATATGTGGATATCTGCAGATTCAAATCTGATAGATCTATTATTTATAAATATAGATTAAGTGCCCACTGTCTAGCAATAGAAAGAGGGCGGTATAATAATATCCCTAGAAATGAAATAATTTGTTTATAAAATGTAATATGTCACATATCGAAGATGAAATGCACGTTTGCATCCATTACCCTGTCTGCAATATGTATAGACAAGAACTTACTCAAAAGGCCAAACATATTCATAAAGATTTCAATTCTATAACTGAAGATAAAATGTCTTTTCTATTAAACCACAACTCTTTAATAAGAAATAAAGCAGTTATTGTATATATATATAAATGTCAGGTGTTAGAAACACCAAGCAATTTAATAATTGTAATTCCAAATGAATGTACCTTTCTCTACGTCACTGCCGCTGCAAGTGTATAGTTCTTTGTTATATTTGAAACATTATTTTCAAAACTGCATCTTGGTGGAATTTTATATTTATTTACCAATTAAGATGAATTGGTGTAGAATTGTATCAAGACCCAGTTTCTATTGTTGTATTCACTACATTTAATGTGTTATAACTATTTATTGTAAATGTGTTGAACAAATAAATAAATGAATAAATAAAGAAATAAATACTTTAGTTTTAAATTGTGACAAGAAAAAAATGTAGAATTAAACTTTATTGTTTCAGCTACCCAAAGGAAAAATATTATTATCGAGATGATGATGATGATGATGATGATGATGATGATGATGATGATGATGATGATGATGATGATGATGATGATGATGATGATGATGATGATGATGATGATGATGATGATGATGATAAAGTGCTGATGCCAACATTTATAGTTATTAATGGATTTGAGGACTCAAATTCAGGTTATAACAAGCAGCTGATTAAAATTGTCTTTAATGGAAGGCTTAAAGAATTTGAAATATTTTCAGACGTTCAAAAATGTTATCACGATAATGGATTGAATGGTCTGAAGGCAAGATATGTTGAAGTAAATGAGTATTTGAAAGTAGACCGTATCATAGTTGTTTGTTCTGGAGATCCCATGGACTCACTTCCCATGGAGTTAATGATATGTGTATGTAATGTGGCACGTGGAGAAATAGGTACGACTCCAAGACAAACCACAAACAGAACCCCAAAGGGAGCAAACTACATGTTTATAAAATGTATATTAACACTAAATATCACTGTTATTGTTTCAAATTTCGAAATAAAATACATTTTAACTTAGTTGACTGAAAATCATATAGTGTGCTGTGCAGTAAAGTTAATTTTGCCTTGTATAATTAGAGGTATTTCTGTCTATGGTGTTCTTACGAAAGCAGACAAGTTTAATGCAAAGACGAATTCAGAAGTACAAAAGAGGAGGATTTCCGAACGCATCTGGGTATCCCTTTAAATCGCTTTGCCAGAGTAAAAACTACTGTGAAGACATTGACAATGAATTGAACTACAGATATGAGGTTATTTCTCAAATTGATGTGGAAGTGCTGAAGTTGATAACACAGGTAACGACAAATCACTTCAAAAGAGTGTATATTGTTAAATTTATAACACCTCAATTATCACCCGCTGTTGTTAAGTGGTAGGTTTGCCTGTTAATAGACATTATTCACGATATAAGATAGCTCTCTGTGTATGTGGGTATAAACATTACAAAAAATGTTTAAAGTTAACAATATTTGTCTTAGTTTTTATTGTCTCACCAAGATCTGGAATGATAAATATCAATTTTCAAAAGATTTAGATTTAGCATATACAAAATGTATTAAAAATGATTTTCATAGTAACAATAACAACAGATGTTTTCTATAAATACATACACATTGTTAACATAATTCAAACACAAGATGAAAGTAAAACACTAGTGTTTGGTGTTGACTGTAGTTGTGTATAAAGATAAATAAAAAACCTTAAAAAATATATATCTGAAAATGGTATCACCATACAACGACCTAAGAAATTACATAGTGTAACTTTTCTCACATGAACACAGAAGTTAGTAGCATGAAACAACCAAAATATTGCCAAGCATCTAGGCCAATTCAAGATAAGAAAATGTGTCTTTTTGATCCATTAGAACAGAAGTAACACATTATGCAATTAGTAATATAAATGCCTATCCCATTTATAAATGAGTGCATCACTATAACCATGAATTATTTCTTTACCAATTCCTGTGTACCCATACAAACTACATATTTATGATCAGTTTTCGTAATAGTATTGTCTCATTTCTACTAGTGAAATTTTTGCAGTGCAATCAAAGGATGATCACACACTTTTAGTTCAGAAATACTTTATAAGAGATCTTTGAAAACGTGTACGAGGTATAACAAATAAATGGAGAAGCCAAAGATGTTCTAATTTTCAAAACATTTTAACAACATACTGTCGCACAAGTGGGTGCCATTTTTCATGTCAGAAATCAAAGCTATACACAGTGATCTTATTATTTGTGACTAAATATCTGAATTTAAGAATAACTATTGGTTTTTTTATTTATATAAAAGTCTTAAGAAACAATTCAGCATTATGTTTACTTGCCTAATTTGACATTTCATTATACGTTAATTTATCCCAATCAAACTGCTTTAAATTCTCCAAATTGAAAAACAGTGTTAACTCCACTTATTATGCTTTCATTATGTTGTATTGTAAGAAAAAATGTTTCAAACTGATATAAGCCGTTATGGTACCTGATGAACAGGTATACAATATAAATTTATGTAATGAAGTTAAGATCCAAATTAAAAATAATGTGTTTGGATACCAACACAGAAGTCGCCTAAAATCCCCATGGATAGTATTGCATTCCACCCAGAACATTAAAATGTACCTACATATTAATTTCATTTAAATCGGACAACGTTGAAAATTTGACGTGTTTTTGAACGCCATTTTGAAACGCACATTCGAAAACAAATTTGAATGTAGAGTTCCACTCACGACACTTAAATGGACCTCCACATTTTTTGCAAACGGAGCAAGTTAAATTTCATCGAGATTTGATAACGTTGAACATGATACACATTTTCCCCCACCATTTAAAAACGCGACGTCAGAAAAAAATTTCAAAGTTAGCGTTTCACTCCAAATACTAAAATCTACCTCCAAACCAAATGTCGGTGGATTTGGACCACGGGAAAATATTTGCTATTTTGTAGTAAAGTGGCGGCCATTCTGAAATGGCGACCATTATCAAAACTCTGAATAATTACAGCAGCCCCTCAGTTTGACGATCTACAACTGTGTCAAGTTCCATTCTATTATATTAAGGTGTCTCTGAGCAATGTGTCGGACGAGTTTACGATCTAGAAAAAGTGGAAAAATTGAATGAAGTATTTAATAAAGATATTTTTTCATCATTATTCCTATTGCATAACAGTCCACAGCGTTTGACCAAATGATTATTGAAATTTTACACATTTCTTTACCAGTGGGACTATAACATATATATATTGAGGTATTTCATTTTTACTATAAGTTAATTGTAAGATCTCACATTGGTACGAGGGGATTATTTGATTTTTTTATTTCCCTATGTCTCCAATCCAGTAAAATTATGGAATTTAAAGTCCGAATACAATAATAAAATTGTATGACCATGCCATATTGTGGGATTAATTTTAGATCTCTCCGAATCCCACTTCCTGTTCACCCACCTTTTTACTTTATGAATATGGTAATGTAATTTTTTGTGACACTTTTCTCAACAATGATAAATCATATAATATTAAATATTTTGTAAATAGCTTTGGTGGATCATGCAATTTGTTGAATTCATTATGCCCCTGCTCCCCATGGAGGATAGGTAGTATAGTGGTATGCTGTTTTCGATCTCTCTGTGTCTATAAAGGTATAGAGCGGAGTATAATAACGGAGCTTTAGCTTACAAAAATATTTTGTATTTGGAAATCTTAAAAATAGATTTATTTTTATGGTCAAATTGTTATTAATTTTTTTTCTATAGACAGTTACTCTTTAATTCAATAACATTAGAAAATATTCACACATACTATCATATCGGGGCATCGGTGGCTGAGTGGTTAAGGTAGTTCGTCTACTATTGATCACGTGGTCTGTCAACACTGCGACTGCGGGTTTTATTCTCACTGCAGCTAGGGTGTACTTGACTCCAACCTTAAGTGATAAGAATTACCAGTTTTCCTACCGCAGGTCGGGGGTTCTTTCCGGGTACTCCGGCTTCCTCCCCCAATAAACACAGGACGCCACAATATAGATGAAAAATTGCTGAAAGTGGCGTTACAACACCATTCAAACAAAAGAAACAAACTATTATATGAATTTATTATTGGATTGAGTACACAGTTTAGGCGAAAACGAGTTGTTCAATATTAGCAAAAAGATATTCTACTGGGAAAATTGATTTTTACTATTTTTTTACTAGCAATATTTTCAACGAGCAAAACTTTAACATATGAACACCTATTTTTTCATCATTAAAATGTATACCAATTGCACAACATAATAGCAAAAATTTACAAAATTTTATTAGATTGGTTTTATTACATTAGTTGATACAATGCTTTTATTCTTTGTGTACATACTACCAGAATATTTGAACGTTTGGTACTCCAACCCTTGAAAATATGCTCAGAAACCACGATTTTCATTTCAATTATAATTTCTGGTATGGCAAGTTAAAACAAAATCAATGAAAAATCAGTTTTAATGTATGTGTCTTTTCATATGACAATACTTTTCTGGCATTTGATAGTATCTGTCTATCTCACGACACCTGACACCAAACAGTTGTTGTCTCATTTGTTTATAAACTGTAGCAGATATAACTGAAATATTTTAAAATTAAAATTCAACTGAGAACAAAGATTTATTTGATTTAAACATATTTTATTCATGAAATATATGAATTGGATTGGATAGCAGGACCAGGCCTAGATATATCCTCTCCATGGTAACATCAAACAATGGCACAGACCTGTCATAATTAAGTCAAAGAAAGACAACTCAAATTCTATTGTAAGCCAAAAATCTCAGTTATTTTAATGGTTTTATTGTAATTATTAATAAGAAAAATAAAGACGAATAATCTGATGATTTACGTGTATATATCATAACCAAATGTAAATAGATTCCAAGCAAGGATATGGAATGTGATCTGTGGCTTTTCGAGTATATGAGAGAAAAAATCGCAAGGAAATATAGATGATAGATAACTAGTAATAATAAATAAATACACAGAACAAACTTATATACAAACAAAATAGAGAAATAACACATAATGCATTAATTATATTAATTAATATTCATTTATATACCTGTATCACTATTATTTAATTACTTAATTAACTAATTAATTAAATCTTTTACTTCCCTTTATGAAATCATGCACAGACAGGACCAAAGTTTTATTTTGTTCATTATTACAAATTGGACTGCCATATAAAATATTTTGAATGTTAAAGTCAATATATAAAGTTGCGAATGTATTCAGAAGGTTTTGTCTCTGAATACTATAAGAGGGGCAATAAATGAAAAAAATGGCTGGGATCTTCATTTGGATGGTTACAACGAGGACAGGCAGAACTATCAGATAGATGATGACTTAGTAAGTGTTTATTCAGATTACTGGCATCATTTCGCATCTGACAGAGTATTATATTTTCTTTTCTATTTCCTTCATTTAAATATTCAGGACAGGCCAGTGCATCAGATTTTAACCTTTTCTTAAATATTTCAATGGAAGGACTTGTTTTAATTGTTTTAAAAGTTTAAAAGTGTTGGGAATAAAACTCTTATCATAAGATACAGAATTACAAAAAGGAATTCTAAAATTACTCTCTGAAATAGCATTTCTCAGATTATAGTTATGAATATTGACTGTAAATGGTTGTGCAATATCAAGTAAATATTGTGGCGTTAAGCCGTGCATAATCTTATATAATAATATAAGTTTATGTTTTTCTCTTCTCTTATAAAGAGGCTCCCGTCCAAGTTCTTCATAAAGTTTAGTTTTAGACGAATTTATTCTTAAACCGGTGATAATTCTGCCTGCCTCAATTTTCACACTCTCCAATAGATTAGCTTCATAAGTTGTACAGTTATCCCATACAACATCAGCATATTCTAAAATTGGTCGAATAAATGACATGTAAATAGTTATTAGTACTTTTCTGTTCCTTTGGTATTTAAGCATTCTAAGTATATTTAAACGCTCACATGCTTTGTTATATATTTTATTCATATGACTATTCCATTTACAATCACAAAGATTTATCACATTGTATACAATTTAAAACTTTTTGACAGTAACAAATTCAGAAGGGGACCTATATAGACAAAACGCTGATTCCCTGAAACAGCCTACATCTAGCCATAAACCAACACCTCGGGTTGAATTACCACATCACATCTGTCCAGTAGATGCTATATTTGGCAGCTTCCTGATGTTAGTTACTATGCATGTGTTGTTATTGGCATTTGTATTACACGTTAACGTCAAACGTTACCTTGAACAAACTGTGTGCAAACTATGACATGATAAAGGCAAGGCATACGAATTCAATAATAGAAGACCTTGATGAAGTTTGTTCTAATAAAATGAACAAATTGAAGCAGCTGTGTATTCTCTTGGTGTGGGTTTCATTGCTGCTACCTGCTTTGGTGTATGCATTTCTAAACAGAAAGTAGTCAAACCTTGATTCCAAGGTTTCATATGAAATCTCATCAAAAGTGTATCCAACATATATTTATAAGGAATATATACCAGACCGTTAGTGAGTAGCTTTTGTACAGATGAATTGATTAAATTAATATTTGAAATTTTTCAACACATAATAATATTATGGTACATGTTTTATCTAACATGCTAATAATTTGATATACTGCTACGTGCATTGTGATTTTTTATATGGATTAAAGCGAATCTAACACCCATATCTTTTTCATGTGTAGTACAAAAACATGAGGTTTGTTTACACAGATATTCAGTGATCTTTCACTTAAGTTAGTATAATTTGAAAGAAAAATGTTTGCCTTGATGTATCTTTATATTTTTCTTTAAATCAATTTGCTAATTAATATTATCTCTTTTTTTAAGGTTTTGAGTATTTTTTATGATCACTATTGATATTATTCATTGTTATAAAATTTAATTATTACATTCTAAATAAATGATATAATACCAGGCCATAATGTATAACATTTTTCGTCTTTCCTGCACCATAGGTCCAGGTTGGTTACTATTATCTCTTGGTGTCTGACGTCTTCTATTGGCACATTTTTTTTAATTTAAAACATAAGCCTATTTGTACACCAAATGTGGCCATAATAATCCGTAGGAAGCCTAAGTTAATAAAAATTATGTCCAGCATGTTAAAATATAAATATGACTTTTAGGCTAACTATAGAAAATACCGGTCAGCAGATGAGTTTAATAGAAAACTTTAATAATTAATTCAACAAGATTGTGATTTTTTGTCATTGTTCGAGTTTTTGATTGGTGTCTTGTTTTGTTTTGTTTTTGGTTCCCATCGGAAAAAAAACAAGATGGCTGTTATTGCATATCTTAATGCAACACAGAAGCGTGTTGGTAAAAGTGTAAAGTGCTTCTTACTTGAAATCTTTAACCAGTGAAATCAAAACAGAAATATTTGTGGGATGATTCTCAATAAATTGTATGTTGTTTGTACAGATCGGAAATTAAAATGACCGCAATCAACGGAAATGTCTTATTGTCTCTATAAATAAATTTGGCGATACAGACTCTTGAGAGGCTTTTATTTTTATTTAACATTTATTGAAACAAGAAAAGAAAAAAGCAAGAAAGCGGAACGAAAAACAAGAGCAGAAATTGAAGGTAAGGACTAAGAGAAACATATCTGCCTCCAATTAGACACGCTTCGAGTTACTTATGTTTAGAAAAAAGTCTAATCCCGGACTACTTATGACTCTGATCGTAAATGAATGATTTTCAATACTGATCAATAGAGTCACGGTGGTGGCGATCGAACTTCTGATGGTGTATTTAAAACAATTATTTGAGTAACTTGTTAGTCCCCAGCAGTGACGGTATAGAAATACGGAATACCGATCGCAAGATCTAGCATAACGTATAAGTTGTGAAATGAACAACTTATACGTTGAACGGGCATTCAACAATTCAACAATTGAAAAGGTAACACGGTTGTTGTCGAGTCTAGTTTGACGTTTTCACGGGTTTATTTTTAGAAGCTTTACTTAAGAGGCCGGCCTAGTGTTTTATAATTTTACCCTTGATATGTATATTTTAAAATTCAAAAAAAATTTATTGTTCAGAGACCAGACATCATCAATATACAGGGATGTAAAATGAAAAAATGTCCGTGGTCATGTCGTTTTGTTTCTTCTTACTCAGTTCTTCTAGGAACTAAGTTTCATACAAAAAAAACAAGTCGGCAAAGAAGGTGGCTCAAGTAGAAACTATTGCAGTTGAAAACATGTCTTCTAACCATGCCAAATATGTTGTCAGCTGACCGATTTCGCCATCATTGATGACGAAGTGAGATTTATAAATAAACTGTCATCAAGAAACCAAGGTTAATACAATTAACTAAGCCAGACGCGCGTTTCGTCCAATCAAGACACGTCAGTGGCGGTCAAACCTAAACAATATTTTAAATCCAAATCAGTAAGATGGCTTTATATGGCTATGGCTATATAATTATAATGGCTATTCAACACCATTTGGTCAGGAGTTTCGGTAAAGGTTTGGTGGTACACTTAGACGATCCTGCTATGAAACGCTTTTTATGGCTTTTGTGCAGTTCACGTATCCAATGCATAAAAGGAAGCCCGATTTCTGATTTTCAAGTAGCTCCTTTTTTGAACGCCTTGAATTTGTGCAAGTATGTTTTCCAAGTAAATTAACAATGCCTAATTCATTTATTAAATACAATATAATGTTTCTTGCATAAAGTATAATGTTTTAGGGGTCTTATCTGCTGCCAACATATTTTTCATAAATATCGGACATAGTGTATCAGCATCACGATTTCTGAAGAATGATGAAGCTTTTGTATTTATTGTCTGTCGTAATCTACTGATTCTTATTTAAAGAAATTAAATCAAGGCTTTGTACCACTCGGATAAGGTATCAGTCTTCTTTTGCATTTTCTGTAATAGTCCTCTATTGCGTGCATCAATATTTGAAGTTTCAATTCTATTTGATGGAGTCATGTTCACGATATTATGAGATAACCTAATGATGAATCTTTTGTGATAGTTGGGGTTAGATTAAGCTTTTTGCGAATACTAACAGACAAATATATCTTACATAAATTAAAATAATGCTGTCTAGCAACGAACTAATTTTGATGCAGGGTAAGTAAACCTTTATTATCGAGTACCTTTATTGTTACCACATGTTTTTACTCTTTTTAGGTCAAGTGCATCGAGGTGAGCTATAGCTATCACTGTGCATAAGTTTTACGCGTTCTAATCTTCTCTGAAACTGCCGGGGTACACTTGGAAAGTCCCTAACATTAAATTTAAAATGTTTTGTGAATAGAGGTATCTTTATTTGTATTTATATGAATTGAATGCTTTCTATTGAAGTTTCATTGATGTATGAAAGCATTGATGTGCACACATTTTTATCATGAAGATTGAAAAGTTTCTGCAGTCAACGCTTTCATACATCAAGGAAACTTTAAAACAATGCATTTAATTCTGAAATAAGTTTGGATGTAATATATGGTACGTTACAATTTACAAACGTGTAAAAGGTCAAAGATTTTTACTGGTTCTGCTTTCATTATAATCTTCATTTAATTGCCCGATTACTGACAAAAACTTTCCTTATTTAAACAGAAATTCTAGATGAACGATTATATCGGACGAAGTTATAAAAATCAAGTATTGTTTTACAGAATCGTGCTCTTTTTCTAATAAGTAACATTATAATGGAAAAGACATCACTAACTATTGGAAATAGTTAATTTTTAGATGTAACCTACTAGAACAAATGTATGTTATTGTATGTCGTTGTATAGAATATCTTCATAACTTCCACTTGGTTATAGTGCTAGCATACTGCAGTAAGCAGTAACAGGCAAGTTTCTCACGTCATTATAAAATATTTTAAACAAATTAGAGTTGCTGCATTTTTAATGGTATTAGTAGCTGAGTAGTGGCACATCTTAATTTTATAGTCTTTCTCGCACTTAGGATGAAAATGGTAACGATTGTGCTTAAAACAGGGGGTCTCTGAAAGTGTTTACAAAATACTATGCTGTGAATGATGAATAAATATAACATATCTCTCAACATATGAAAACTATATTAACTCTCAAGCATACACAATTTAATAAAACATAATAAAACTGAATACAATTTCTGATTATTGAAATGGCACACTTTGTTTTTATTGCATTCACTGCTATAGAAATTTAAAACAGAAAATATTAAAAAATGGCAGGGTTCAATATTAAAGAAAATGTTTTGTACTCTCAAGCATACACAACTTTATAAAAACATGATGAAACTTAAGACAATTTCTTATTATTGACATTTCACACTTTGTTTTTATTTTATTAACTGCTTAAGAAATTGAAAAAAAAATATTAAAGAAAGACATGTTTCAAACGAAATGTTTTGTTGTCTCAAGCATACACAACTTTATAAAAACATTATGAAACTTAAGGCAATTTCTTATTATTGACATTTCACACTTTGTTTTTGTTTTATAAACTGCTTAAGAAATTAAAAAAATATATATTAAAGTTAGGCAGGGTTCAATATTAAACGAAATTTGTAGACACCAAATACTGATACAACCTATTTCTATCATTCAGTAATTTTAAAGTGTTTTAATTTACATTTTAATTAAAATCAGAACTTATATCAATCCACTGTAAATTTAAGATCAAATCTCTCACTAACAATTGGAAATTGTACGTGGTTGCTTTTGTGCTAAATTGTAGATCAATTAATAACGTATTTTAGTCTCGTAGTTCTAAATGTTTTTCTTCATGCTGATACAAGTTTTTTTACAAAAATGATTAGGAAAATAGCAAAGATAACCGACCAAACAACATTAGCCAAAAGCCAAGTCGAAGTTACTAATCCGGATATAGACAAACAAAACACAAAAACCAAAAACATAAAACACAAAAAGAGAGTAATTTGAACCCAATAAAAATCATGGGTGCACTCAGGTGCTCCGGACAAGGAGCAGTGCCTGCCTCTACTTAGACACCCGTCTAGTTACTCATTGTCATGTCTAAGGAAAAGTCAAATTCAGGAATAGGAAACATTACCTATGACGCAGTGAAATGTCAGATCGTATTTGAGACACTGATTTGCCATTAAAATCAATTTAGTCACAGTGACGACCATAGAACTTCTGGAGATATAACAACAACCTTGGTACAACAAACCGTTGCTTGAGTAGTTTAGCATTCAACAGCAGTGATAGGTCTAAAAAACTGGAATACCGATCGCAGGATATAGAATAACGTATAAGTTGTGAAACGTCCACACCATACCCTGGAGCTGCTGAAATGTTGCTGTCGATGAACGGGAAGTTGACAACTGGAAAGTTGAAGTCATCACGTTTGTCGTAGAGTCTAGTTTGTAGTTTTCCTGAGACTATTTCTAGAAGTAGGTCTAAGTAAGAGGCTGACCTTTGTGTATTGGTGATGTCTATAATTTCAAGCTCGCTAGGGTAAATTGAATGTAAAAAGTCATCATTGAATAAAATAATTAACGGCTTTATCTTTCAATTTGGTTAACCAACAACCATTAAATTTGTTAAAAATTTATTAAAAAATTCCTGTAAAGCGTGAATTTGTTTAGATGTTTAGATAAAGATGACCTGAATGTGGACCTTAGCAGATAACTTCTATGGGAGAATTGGAAAGAATGTAGCATCAAACTTTAAATACTAAATGCACAGATATCTGTTAAACAATACTATACAATATACTTAAAAAGCAAAACATTTTGATGTAAATATGTACTTTCATACTTTGAGCAACAAATGCCGGTGTTCCTAAATAATATGGTAACAATTTTTTTTAAAGAAAAAAAACCTTAGAGATCCTCAGGAAAATATATATGGTAGCCATAAATAAGTTTGAATCCACAGAGGTATTTTAAGATTTTTTAACATTCCAGTATGTATTGTAACATAAAATGTTGAAATAACTATCAACAATTGAAAGTTGTTTTATCATGTATGCTTATATGAATATTCTCATTAACACAATAGTAATAACATTCCAGTTTTTAGGATAAAATAACATACAAACACATAATCTTAGTTAAATCTTTCTCTAGGTTCCCAGTTTTTGTTATTGAATTTGGGAATCTCAGGAAAAACTAAGCAATTAAACTTTACCTTCTATCTAAACTCAACCACAATTTTTTTTAAGGGGTTTTTTGGTGAATACCACATATGCCAAATTAAATGGAGAATTACATGTACTTCAAACTGAAGGCTGGTAAAGCTCAATCTAAGATAACCAGTAATGAGATGTTGTTGGATCTTCCTGTGTGACAATAACAAAAAGGGGGAAGACAAAAAAAAGATACATAAATAAAAAAAATAGAAAACCAGTAGTAACATTTACAACACAAAGTATACATTATAAGAAAACAAATATGTTCTATTTTAGAATCACATGATGACTGATAGTTTATAAAAGTTCTATCAACTAAAACTTATATCTTTTCAAAAGAAAAAAATAATCACAGTCAAACCATAATTTATTATTATTAAAATGAAATAAATGCATACATTTAACATAATGTATATACAGAGAAGCAATTGAAATACATTTACAACTTCATCTTTTATGCACCAACAGCCACATCTTGCGTGTAAGGAACAAAAAGATGTCATTTACAAAATTAAAACTTGTTACAAAGAATCAGAACAAGGTCCTTGGACATAAGTAAAATGTGGTTAAAGATTTAACTATCCTCTAACTGATCTAATGTTTTTGCGTGTTTTCAGATAAACAACTCCTGCATCATCCAATCTAATACAAAGATGGATTTATAAAACTGAGGTAAAAAAAATATTGACACCCTTTTCATTTTATTTAGGCTCTGAGGTAAATACTTGGGTAAAAAATGTATTGTCCGTGAATACAAAAACACACCACATGTTCCTATTTGGTTGTTATCCAATCTGATATGCATAAAATTCCCAAATCTTTTCTCATATACAAACAGCATTGTGTAAAAAATAATCAATAGAACTAGAAATTGAAGTATTTTAAAAAGCATTTATAGTTTAATAATTAAACATGTCACTAGCCAAAGTATATAATCAATATGCATAGGCTTTCTGACTTCATAACATTTTGTATGTTGGCCAAAATATCATATGACTTCTAGCTTCATGCTCATAAAATAAATAATAATGTGCAGATGTTTCTGTGTAAGCTATATTTAACATGTTCATAACAATCTTCAAGAATTAAACTGTTTAAAACAATTCTCATTTAACAGGACTTGACCAGTTTTCCTCAAGCTACAAACACTTCCAATCAATTCGAGGATCACAATATTAGATGCTTTGTTTTTTGTAAAAATATGCTTCAACAGATTGCTTTCATAACCTAATTTACAATTTCAAATACAAAAATAAGCATTTTTAAAATGGAAGTTCGACACCTATGCCAACAAGAATTTCAACAGCTGAGACTGATCCTGATGTGTACAATGAAGACATAAAGCTTGAAGACATTAATAATAATAATTTGCAAAAACATCTACAAAACAAAGTAGCTTACATGTAACACATATGTTGGAATGGTATTTTATACTCATAATTTTACACAAATATTTTAAACTTGTACCAGACATGTCGAAATTAGTTGGTCCTACAAACAACTCCAAAGTTCGTTACCTTTGGTCCAACAAAAATTTATTTCATGACCATATCTGTCTTTGATTTCATAATTAGGAAATTCTCTCACACATGCCTAGTTCAATTTCTGATATTTCAGTTTATAAAACAGTTTCCTAACCTTTTCAAAGTTGGGAATATTTCCAAAAAAAAATACTGAAGTAATATTCATTTTCTGTAGGCAAGAAATCAAACTCATATCTTTCATAGTACAATTATTGTAAGACTGCAAAAGACCAAACAGTTGTAAAAACTGAATTTTAATTGACAAGTCTGGCAAACTATTTCCCCGGGTCTGTTCTACTATTCACAAATGTTAATGCATAAGTTACTTGTATATGAAGTCTATTAAAATGTAAAATGGTATAAACTGAAAAAATAAAAAAAAAATAAAATTTTTTTATAGTTGTGTAAATTTTGACATTAGCTGTATCTTTATAAAACTTCTTTTAGTACACTTAAACAACCTTAAGAAAACTTGTTAAACCCGACATATTTTAATGTGCTATGTAAAACAGTCATACATTTAGAACTAAAAGAGACTACAAGTGTTCTTTGTAGTTTCTTTCCCCTGATTACATTTTCATACTTGCTAATTTCACAAATTTCGAATTTCATACCACATTTCAATTATTGTAATTAGACCACATGTACCGGGACATGCATAAACAATAATTTCTTAAACATATTCAATTTATAATTTGACAATTTTTAAGACTACCTGAAGAGATGGGTTGGAATGGCTCATGATAAAAACCCCTGGAATTAGTCTAGAGAATACTTCTTTTCATACATAATAAATGATTTGTTTCATGTTCTGTGTTCATTAATAACTTCATGAAGATGAGATCACATTTCTATACAATATACTGTTTTGAATTTTGATCCTTTTGTGAATCTGTAAACAATGGGCACAGCCAGACAAGTGGGTGACCTGTAATATAAAATAATCCTTATGATGTAGACATGTACATAAATGTGACAGTAAATTATTTTGTGTATTTACATTTAGAAATTAGAACCAACCAGTTATTAACCAATAAGAACCATGTACAAGCTGTTTCATACATTTTTGCGAGAAATTTTTTAAATTCAAATAAGCATAACTCCTGCAAAAAATATCTTAATTTCTATTCATATGCACAACAACATATGGTGTGCTTTGTTCCAATCAAGTTTCATAAAATTCTAACCAGTAGTTTTAGAAATGCTTTAATGTTGTTTAAACATATATTTTGAGAAATTCCTAAGTTCCAAGGGGAAAAGTTCCTACAAAAAATATCTAATCAAAATGTTCTTTCGATATGCACAACTACATATGGTGTCCATCATCTCTAACAATTTTTATAAAATCATGATCAGTAGGATATGATGAGTTGCGCTTACAAGAATAGGATTAATGGATTCATTGCTTGATATATATAATTTGTTTCATGTATCATCTCATTTAAGGTCAAAGCTGTAACTGCCTGTATGCAAGTTGATGGCTAAAAATAAAAAAAAACAGGCTTCAAACATTATGAAAAGTTAATGGTGATGTAATAAATTCTCATAATTTGATGTTATTGTCTTCCCTATGGACACTTTAAATAAAATACACTATCTTGATATCACTTATAATTCTTGTAACAATTAACAATTTAATAATTTATGTCGAAAAATATCCATATTGTAAAAACAAGAAATAAATTTACAGTTATAACACCTACTTTTTCCAAAAACTTCTTGTAATAAATTATAAGCAGATTTCCTTTCACGCTTTATACCCTCTTTCTTCGCTTGCTCTACAAGTGTTTCATCACTTAAAATTGACGATATCTGTCCAAAAGAAATGCATAATAAATAGAGAATATCAGTACATATTTGTTAACAAATTGAATATTAGCACTTAGTTTTAAAGGAAAAGCTGTAAAAACATGTTATAAACTTATCCTCTATGACTACCATTTATATTTTTCCTGGTTTACTTAAAATTACGTAAAATTAGTTATTTTTAAAAATGTTGTCATGGCAGCCATTTTGCTTTAAGTACAGGGATTTTGAATATCATCTTGGAAAGGGGTCTTTCAAGGTTTTTACTCACTATGCTTGGTTCAAATTTGTTTCCAAAGAGTTTTAATCAAGAAAAATTAAGCGAAGAATCTGAAAATTTTAAACCACTCCCTTTTCAAAAGACACATGTTCAAATTTTTAGTTTGTTTTATTGAAAACAAAGCAGAATTACATATGTATTTAAACAACAATCTGCAATTAGTTATAGGTGGAGTGCTGGAGAATATATTACATAAAATATGACTTAAGTTCTCCCAAGAATTCAATCAGCCAAAGCATGCATACATGTAGTAATATTTAAACTGTCAAAATATTTTAAATATGTTTTTTTTAAGATATTAAAATTGACATATTCTTGAATTTGAACTGATGCAACAGATTAGAATAAGGTAAACAAAACATTGATAGCAACCAGTTTCCACACACACCCTCCCTCTACCATCAAATGGGGGCCTCGGAGGCCGAGTGGTCAAGGTAGTTCGTCTACTATTGATCACGTGGTCTGTCAACACTGAGATTGCGGGTTCGATTCTCACTGCAGGCAGGGTGTACTCGACTCCAATCTTATTTAACAAGGATTGCCAGTTTTCCCACCGCAGGTCGGGATTTCTCTCCGGGTACTCCGGCTTCCTCCCCCAATAAAAACTGAAATAGCTGAAAAATTGCTGAAAGTGGCGTTAAAACACCATTCAAACAAACAAACAAGTCTACCATCAAATGTATGTAACTGTTCTGAGACAAAAGCTTATGCTCATGTATTTGTACTTTCTGTTTTTACTATTTTTTGCTTACTTTTATTGTGAGTTTTGTATTTGGATTATCTCCTCTTTATTAACATGTACATGTAGTTTAATAATTTATACCTGATCACAACCAATGGCTATAACAAACATTCCAAACAATATACACTCTATTATGAGTATCACAGAATGTATCCTGAAACATAAGTAAAATTATTGTTTTAAAAAATAGTATGAACAATGTTTTGGAGGTACATAAAAAATGCTGTCAATCATAGATATTAGATATGAATTAAGACTTTTGCATGTTACTGAGATAAGACTGGAAAGTAATTACATGTCTGGGAATAAAATGAAATATTAATAGTTCATTAAAAATAATCCCAAGTGTGTACTACTTTTGAAGAGAGAACAGTAATAGAAATCGTGATGTAAACATCTAATTTCAACATACTGTAGGTGACAATAAGATCACTTCAAAAAAGGAAATTTCCAATTAGTATATCATTTCAATTATGTTTTTTAATTAAAGATATAAGTAATTGCAGGTTGGCTCTTGACAGTTACTCCTTTGGGAGGCAAGTTTACAATTATCTAGTCCAAGAGTTAAACATGGAAAACAAATTAATACATCACTTTGCATCAGAACAGAACAGAGCTTATTACTATTAGTTAAACTGGAACATTCGATACAATTTCAAAAACACATAAAATGTTTCTTCACAATGACTACTCAGAGCCAGCAGTTGAAGCCAATAAATTTGTTTGATACCAGTATTGACTGGGATATTCACAAGGTAACCACTGGTACATGTTTGGTTTCTTTATTTGTTTGAATGGTGGTTAATGTCCCTTTCCACAATTTTTCAGCTACATCACAGCACACCCTGCCCACAGTAAGACTTGAACCTGCAACCTGATTATTGACAGCATATGATCAATAGTACATGACTATCTTAACCACTTGGACGTTGGGCATTATTTATCATGTGATCACAATCTGCCTTATGCTTACATTGATTTTTTTTATCGTAAGTTGGCAAGTAGAACTTTGCTGTCATGAAGTGAATTTTTATAAAACATTCTAAATAAATAATTTGAAGTCATTATTGCAACAAAAACTAGAAAAACTGTGAGCAATGCTCACTAATGATAGCCCCCGCTTCCTTTATGTCAATGAGTCCATGTTTTTCTATGGGAAACCCCAAATATCATTCCTATCAAAATGTTAAATATCCAATGCACAATGGCACTAGGCACAATGTGACAAAGATTCTGTATAAGTTTCATCAAATTCCATTCAGTAGTGTAGGAGTAGTTGTGTATAAGAAAAAGTGTAATGGGCGGATGAACAGAGAGACAGACACCATATCATTATATACCCCTAGCTGTGAGAATAATAATATTGTATTAATAAAAATTTACTTTTCAACATATTTGCATTTTTTGTTTATTTAAACAAATAAAAGACCCTTATTAAACTTGGTATGACATGTATGTGACATTAAGAGTCATGTGACCACTAAAATTAAGAGGCACTGAAAGGGTGCTCAAAATTAAGGTCATGAATCATAAAATGTGCAAAACTCAAATTAATGCTGCCCCTATATCCATGCTACAATAGTTGTGACTGCACAAGGGATAGTGGTATTGCCCAAAACAGTGAAAATGCCCATACCAAAGACATGTGTACATGTACCGTACATACTTGCCCATAAGACTACGGCGCCAATAAGACGACCCCCCTTTTTCATGAAAACAATTCATTACTTTCGTCTTGACCCTGCTATAAGACGACCATCAAATTAGAAAAATATCTACAAGATTTATGTCTTTATCAAGAATAAACTTGTCCTTGTATTATAAAATAATATAGGCACCATTAAAACAACTTATTAATACTTAAATAATCTATCATCAAACAGTTATCAGTAGGAAAGCAAACGCATGTAATGGCCGATTTTTAACGACTTCAGTCACGTGACTAAAGGTCAACTTTTTGTCGGTTTTTTGTAAGTGTGATAGTGTCTCAGTTTTCGTTATCGTACGTAGCACTGTCGTAACATACATCAATAAAATAAAATACAGCTAAGTCCTAAGACAATTACCTGTCATTTATAGAAATTTTGTACTGTATAGTTTTAATTTACTAGGTTAAAATGCCCTTTGAAGTGGCATGTTTTGATCTGAACTCGGCACTCGCCGTACAGAAAACTCTAAATTAAAAATATAAATAGTAATGGTGACAAATCGCGACCTATAAATTATTAAATCAATTATAATATTACGTCTTCGGTCCAATTTTCAGCTTTCAAACCCCCCGGGAACAAATTTGTGTCAGCTTTTTCGGTGACAAAATGCCGAAAAGGGGGGTGTTGGAAGCAACTCGATGTACGCTTCGAAAAATATTTAGCATCTGTCTGCCAAAGTAGAATAGATAACATATCAGTACTTATAAAATATATAATATATAATAGTATTACATCTTTTGTGTAATTTGTGGGTCTCAAAGCCTCTTTGAACAAATTTGTGTCAGCTTTTTCTACAAAAAGGGGGGAGGCTGAAATACATTTGCAATGTAATGGTAAATTTTTGGAGCTGTGTGTGCATTAGAGAAAAAAAAGTGTGGTATAATCATAACAATCATTAAAATATATTATAGAAATACCAAATCAACATGATTGTTCAATATATACATGTATATATTCAAGCTGAACAAATTTTTAAACCTTCAATTCAGGAAACCATGTAGACAAATATTTTTGTCTGCCATTGGAAAACAATGTAAAAGTAAAGGACAAAAAATGCCTTTTTCTTGTAGCATGAAAGACCCTATGCTTTTTACACTGACAGCAGCTTGTAGGGTTTGTACAGACAAGGAAAGTTGCACTCCTTGTCCTAGCTTAACACATCAGTCGATATGCTACCCTTAAAATTCTCAATGTCGCAAATTTTCCTTGCAAGAGTTTTAAAGTCCACTAAGATTGACTAAGTAGACACAATGCAAGATACAGTGAACATTAGTGACCCATAAGCAGAATGGAAACAATGTTTCTTTCTTTTTTTATTCAATTACACGACACTTATTTCAGTCAGTATAAATAGTGAAAAACTCCATAAACTACATAAAACCATAAAAGATTTAAACATATTATTTGCAAAACATTAAATTTATATTAATTTATTCAGGCATAATAACAACTATGGGTCCAGTAAAATACAAAATTATATTTAAAAAAATGGAAATAACAGAAATACAATATAATACAAATTTTAGTAATCCAAAAGTTTCTGACCATCTTAATTTTATCAAAAAAACCTAAGTTATAATAACATGAACAATTAAGGAAGAGTTATATTCATCTTTTAAGACATTTCATAATTTACAGAGACTTTGTTGTCTTGGTATTTTCTTTTTACATCCAGTTTTAATTAACAGAAGATAGCACAAAATTGCGTTATTAGCTGCCTGTTTATAAATTTTTTCTCTTTGCATGAATTTCTCATAATTAGTCTATACTACAATGAGAAATTTATCATTTTTCTGAGGGCAATATATTGCATTGAGACATGTCAGACTGATATTAACTTATCGAATGAGTGAATACATGTTATAAAACTCATTTACTGGCATTTTATTCCATAGAAACAAATTATACTGACCCCAAATGCCTGTGATTTAGATTGCTTTATAAACTCACATGCTAGGGCCAACGACTCATTTTTAGGATTTAATACTATATCTCTGTCTATAAAATAGATCTACTGACACTATTATTTTTATAAATTTCTTTTAAAAATGTTCTTTTTATACACAGAACTTAATTCACATTTTATTTCCCTTTTTCTTTTGTTAAGGTATGATCACAGATTTTAAAATTATGTTAATAGCTGCCAGTTTTTTAAATCTTACTTCTTGCTGGAGATAAGTTTCCATAAATTTTAATATCACATTTTTGTAAACTATAAAATAATATTAAACAATACCAGTTTGATTTAAGTGTTTATTTAAAGTCTAAATTTTTTGTGGAAAGGATGCTTAAGTTTACTAATTGGTTTATCAAGAAATGTTAATTATGCCATTCAATATCAGCTTCACATTCAATGAATATCATAGAAGCAAATCTATACCAAGTGCAGAAACCATCATTACATAAATTTTGTACCTAATAGCTAACTCGATAATGTTTGTAAAAAATGGAATTTATACTATCACAATGCAGTCCAAAAAATTTATTTACTGCACAAGATTTAATCTCCCAAGCTTACTTTGTTCAGACATAAAATAGCAAAGCCTATTTATAAAATACTCGACATGTATACAAATTTTTCCATATAAATAAATTTAAGCAATTCCTTTAAATTCTAAAATTAAATAAATTCTTTGTTTTTAACTGCATAATGCTACATTTGACTTAACATGGTAGTCAAAATGCATCTATACATGTAAAACAGTTTCAGTTATAAATAATAAAGACCCATACTTGTTTTAAACAGCAATAAGTTGCAAAATAATGACAGCACTAAATGTCAGAAATATTAACTAGTTATTTTGCAGTATGGTATTTAACTTCATCGGTTGTAAAAAGTAACCTACATGTATGGGCCAGCTGAAAAAATCTTAATTCAACTAGAAGTTGTGGAGGCCACAGTATAAGACATGGTTGGTTATAGAATTTTATAGGCATCATTAAACTGTGTGATTGTTGGAATTCAATATTAATTTTTCATTCCTTAAAGGTTCACCCTCTTAAAAGTGTGGGTGGTTGTGTGTGTGAAAAGGGGGGGGAGTAGAGGCCTATGTCACTCTACGTGTAATATACGTTATTAAATGCCAAAAACATATATCAACATTAAATTATCAACAGACAGCATATTTGAAACTATTATACGACTTACGTACGCTGTGTGTACAAATTCACTACTAACACGAAGGCACATGGAGCTTTCCTCAATTCCTGTCAAATTGCACCGTGTTTTGGCACAAAATAATTCTTAGGAATTCGTTATATACTAGACTTTTAACGAGTCATGCTTAATGTCAAATTTAAACAAACATTTCTTCTTCAAAACGACAGTTTCGTGGATTAAACATGAAATGTGTTCGTCAACATTTGAAAACTCACACGTGTTTTGGTCATGTTGGTAAACAACCTCGTGGCTTTTTACCAGAGATGGTGACACATTTCGACTGGCACAACGAGAAAAACTATTGGTTAATAAAGAATAAACAGTTGTAAAAATACATAAAAAGGGCCGGAAATAAAATTGTGTCAGCTTTTACTTTTGAATAAATTTGTAAACAAACGGCCCGCGCCATGTTTACGTAAAAAAATGACGATTTTGTATCATAGATCTTACGCAATCTGTTGATTATATCTGTGTCGCATACATACAGTCATGCATCAAAATATACCCTTGATCGATTCCTGTATTACGTATAAATTGTTACATTTAATTTAACGATTTAATTTAAGAAAAACATAACTTATCATCTGTCATAACCTCGCCAATTTCTCCTGACCTAAACAATTTTTATAGGTGGCGCTGTTAAGAAATTTTTGGTTTACATACGGGTAACTTTTACGGCGTTAAATTGACCTTTATCTGTCAAATCGGGGCCTTTGCTGTCCTACTGTATTAATCCCGACTATCACCAGGGAAATACTAAGGAAAAGGGGAGCGAAATGTACTTGATAACGGCGGGAAATATCTACTTCCTTCAAACTGAAGAAGGTTACTTCCTGTTTTGATAATAAAAGACAAATTGAACATCTCATTAAATCGATAATCATCAGCTTTGTTTTTTGTAATTAATTTGAACAAAAAGTAATTTAAAACAATTCTAACATGACATGAGCAACTCTTAACACGAGATAATCGGATTATCTTTTGACACTGAACATGCCAAGGCCAAGCTGTGAATAAACATATGATTATCAAACTTTTAAAATTCTAATTGTACATCTTTCACCTATAATTCAAGTATTAAATTAATTAATCTAATTGATCTTTTTAAATGGGACAACGTAAACAAGACATCACAACAAGCTAAGTGTCAACACTTCAAAAGATTTTTGAATTCACTACTAAATAAACAATAAACAAGAAAAAATTACATTTTTGAATTGAAATACAATTACCGTTAATAATATACGGTATATCCCGAACTATAGGACGTTTTGATTTGGAGAAATTTTACGATTTTTCGGAAAGAGGATCGTAAAATTCCTTGGTAAGATCGTAATTTTTCCCACTTACCTTTTTAGATATTGATAAAATTTTACCCCCAAGTGGTTGACCATTCCTATAAGACGACCCCCCTTCCCAGGAAAGCTTAAATTCCTCCCTAAAAAGTCGTGTTATAGGCGAAGATATACGGTATTATCAATGTTGAAGGCAATACCACTGTCCCCAGTGCTGTGGAGTAACATGACAATGTCCACTATATTAGCTTTCATTTCTATTTCATTGAAGAATTAAGAAATGATGTGATAGAGACTACATTATTTATTTTATTTGTAGTTTTTTGTTGTATGTTTTGAATGCAGACCTCATGATACGTCATTCTTTAGTTTTTTAATGCTAAATAGTTTGTATTGCTTATTACTGGAGAGGCCATTCCTTCTTCGTGATAATGCCCATGGGTATTGTAACAGCCTAATAATGCCCTCATGTCAAATTACTACTGAATACCAACTGACCTTGTTTTATACATGTACTAGTGATATGAAATTACTTGAAATTTATCTAGTAATACATTAATTGGCTTGAGCCTAGGCATTACTGAATTCATTTAAGTGTAGTACATGTATGTGTAAATTTGCTGTTATTAATCAATATAAAAAACACATTACTAAGAATTGAAAAAAAATTGTTTAGTGTATGAAACTTGATGAACTTTATAAGATAAAACTTACAGCTTGGTATGTTTATAGGTGCTTGTGACACTTGGATCCAGAACCCATGATACTATTACCATAGTTGTAGCATAACAGCTAGCCATTCCTACAAAAGATGTCAGACTGACAAAGTCTTAAAGTCACTCTTTAACAGAGAACAACTAGTAATTTCATCTAATCAGCTAAAACATTAATTTGTTTTAAGAAATAATGCACATAATTATTTTGTATGTTTACAATCATGTAAAACTGTACTATACACAGTCCTGTGATAATTCTATTGCACTTTACACTTATAAGTTAATCTATGTTATCATTACTATTCAGCAGATATGAATGGCCAATAAGATCTTTATTTAGAGAATTCTACCTTTGCTTTTTACAGTTCAGGTATAATAAAGTTGAACTTAAACCAAAATTATTTGAAGGCCAAATAATTTGATTAGAACATTTAAAGCAACATTTTCCAGTGGATAATTGGCCCCAACTTTTATTGAACAGTATTGCCTTGATCTGAGTAATTGAAACTATACCAGATTTCCTGTGGTACTATTCAAAAGGTTAATAAATTCCCAAGCTTTTAAAGGGTAAAGAAGTATCTCCCCTTATTAAGTTATATTGTAACATAAGATGTACTAGCATATGATGGTCAGCAGTGGAAACAGGTTCATAAATGACTTTTACCATAGTTTAAGGTTTCTGCTAAAGTCCAGTAATGATGCCTTCTATATTGTGTTGTGTACTAAAAATACTATGGATATCCATAGTAGATAACTGGTTTTAATTTGAGAGATTTTACATAATACAATCTTTGCCAGGCAACAAACAGAAGAAAATATATATACATTTTTAATACCAGTGATTCATTTACAAAAATAAAGGCTTTGGGATAAATTGACCACCACATGAAGGACTGACAAACATTTACCAGCTATCCTATTAATGTTGAAATTGAAAAAGTTAGTAACAATTTGTTGAAAAACAAAAAATCCTCCATTCAAGTTAACCAATAATTCTCGGGGTATTAGAAGTGAAGTACTGTTTCAATGCACTTATGTAAGGTTATTTGAAAACCTTAACATCCTTCATTTTTTTTTACACACATAAACACTTAAGCATTTCATATCGGACTTCCTTAAACACTAAAATATGCAAAACTAATGCTTGGATAATTTCATGACAATAATGTCATCTTGATGCACATGTAAAGATATATTTTTTGTTAAATGTTCTAGTAGAATTTAATAAATATATGACATTAACAATATGTTTAATATTTAAAAGTATTTTTACTTACCAACATAGAATAAAAACTGTATAAAATATTTTTGATTCAATTCACCAACACAATTGTTTATCCTGCAAAAAAACCAGGCAGAATATGAACTGATTTACAAATGTACTTTGATATAAGACTTCCATAGAAGACATGTGATGCCTGGGACTTCCCCAACGCAATCAAAAATACATCAAACCCATTGTTGCATGTCAATGTTTCTAATTATAGACTCACTCATAGAATTTGAAAAATAGTTGGCTCATAGTAGGCGCTACAAATTGCTAAAATCTTCATCCCTATACAATGTTCGATACTTTTTCAGTATCAGTCAAATGTTGTTCTTGTTTAGTCCATCCCTTTCCTGTCAATTTATTTCTTGTTTGCTGTACTTGTTCTCATTCTAAATACGAAAATAGCTGAAATGTTGCTCTAAGCACGTTAAGTAAACATTAAATCAATCCAAATAAAATATTCTGTGCAAGGCAGGTCAAATTCCTTGTTTAGTTCAGAATGAATTGTTGATAGGAAAAAAATATGTATCTGCAGACAACATATATTGATCCCTATGAGCTGGCCATGCTTTTTGGGTAGCACAATACAAACAGACAACATAAACCTGTTAACTATATAATATACATATACATCTATAATATATGAAGTTTGTCTATTTTTGTTACACCCCCCTGTATGACATTTACTAGTATCTTACCATGGACAATGATGGTCCATTTTCCTAACACACCTCCTACAGATTCGACAGTGATGAGCTCTGGGTGGTCTATATGTTTCACACTTATTACAAACACTCCATCCATCCTTCTACAAAAGAAAACCAACACATGATTCCTTTTTTTTAATGTCCTCAAACCAAACTCAACATCAATAAATATTTATTGAAACAAATTAAAAATGTGATATTAACTAAGCAATAACTGAACCTAAGTTACAAAACCAAAAAATAGCTGGTTATGAAATACTGACAAATACAAGGTCTGACAATGTTCTAATTTGGACAGAGCATATTTGAAACAACCTATTTTGATTCTAATATGTACATGTATAACATGTGTTTTAAAATATTGATGCGGGTCCAAAACGATCCTTTCAATGGTAATAATATATTCCAAACAGCATCTTTTAATATTAACAAATATTCAGAAATCTTAACAAAATTCCATTGTTCCAGTTTGAAATTTTCAGTTGAGCACTTATGACATCGTTATTCTAATTCTGTCATCACAACAGGGTCTATGCCTATTAGAAACCTAATGTTTTTCGCAAAGCGTATGAATGTTGCCATATTAGAATCGCTTCCAAAATAAAAACACTAAGAAAATTAATACAAAGTAATAATAAAAGGTATTAACTTTACAGATAAACATACTGTGTTTGGTATACTTCTGCCTGCATGTAAATCCGAGAAATCGAGTCCAGTTTTAGGGAGTGGTACTATTCCTGGGTCTGACAAAACTGCTCTCATATGGGATACTGTCATAAGGAATACTATTAAGTTGAAGACAATTACACAGAATGTTCCCCAGAGCCTGAAATAAATTTATTACAAATTTGGTAACTAAAGTGACACAGTCACACTCCATGCATGTGACTAATTTGTTCGATAAATCTCACAAGTCAGCCATTCTTAAAAATGGAATGGAGAATATTTTATTACATAGAATGTTAAATATTTATAAGTTCCTACAATTATCAAAGTAAACATATTTTTTTATTATCATGGAGTCTCAACGGCATTGGTAAATCACTGTGCTGAATCAGATTTGTAGTGCTGGCCCAAGATGTCCAATGATTGCCACAATTACTTGTATTCATTTATTTGCATCAAATATTAAAATAAAGTTTTGATACATTTGTTGGTTTAATCGTTACAGGAATGTAATTTTACTAATAAATCACATTTATATACATATTCTATTGTACCTTTAGGAAAATGTTAATGGTTAATGTGAAATGATTCTGTTAAAGAGAGTTGTATATCTGATCGCCCTGGGTCCGTTTGCCCTATGTTTGATATATTTCAGGAATACTTCAAATTTCTGAACAGGTTGAGGTTATACGATGTAATATGGTTTGGGTCTGTTTACGCAGTTTATGAATGGTGTAAACAGACCCAAACCATATTATATCATATTAGGGGAGGAAGCCGGAGTACCTGGAGAAACCCCCCCTGCGGTAGGAAAACTGGTAATCCGTGTCAATTAAGATTGGAGTCGAGTACACCCTGCCCGCAGTGAGAAAGGAACCCGCAATCTCAGTGTTGACAGTGTATGATTAATAAATCGAACGATTTTCGAGTTGTATCTGTTGTCTGTCACTATACATGTATAGTTACAATACAATCATCTTCGGTAGCCAAGGGTTACGATCCGATACTCTTATCTTCACCCTTGAAAGATTGAGCCATAAAATAGCATTTCCCGCCTAGCGACATCTATCGGAATTAATCAGAAAACTTAAACTCCGCCCAAATGAATTACATCATTTTTAGTCAATCAAAAGAAAGGTATTGCAAGTTTTGTAAGATGTAATGTCTGCGTCCAGTGACTTTCCAAAACTAATATGTGAATTATTCAAAATAGATTCTTTAAACCAAAATCAGAAGGATGCGATCGAAGCTTTAATGCAGGGAAAAGATGTTTTCATAGGGACAAGAAAGGGTAGTGGAAAATCTTTGACCTACGAATGTATTCGGGTAACACGCTGCCATGTTTAAGTTTTTCAATCCCACATGTTATCAATGCGTGATCAGTAGTATCGAGCGTTATGATTGGACGCAGCTAGACTCAGCTGGAACCAATAAATGCCGGTAGCAGACAGACCAAACAATCCGGCTCAATCTGCCAAGGGTGAAGATAAGAGTATCGGATCGTAAACCTTGGCTAGCGAAGATGCAATACAATGCACTATTTGATTTCAGCTAACAAAAGATTTGAGATTTCAGTTTTTTTGTGAATAAAATAAAAAATATTATTGATAAATGATAGTCAATCATCTATTTTTTCCTTTTTTTTTGCTAGCTTATATACTAATTAAGGATTAACTACAAAAAATATTTTCTCCATCGAGGGATAACAAAATTTTCGTTTTGCACATACGCGGATTATATTTAATTCAAAATATGAATAAATAAATTCAAACAACAGAACAAACTCAACAATTTTATTTTTGTAACTGGACATTTTTTAAATAAGACATCAACACAAAAGCTGTTAGTTTCCCGTGGAGTAATATAAGATGTCAAATGGCGCGTGTCTCCATGACGATAAAATTTGTTTTCCATCCTCTGATAGAAAATATTTTCCAGCCAATCAAAAGTCAGTATTCTCTAAAAAATTTATTTATTCATAGTTGGCATCTATGCCCTGGATCCATGCTAACTATGCTAGCATTTGTACTGTTTATAAATTAAATTATTACACTAAAACTTATTGTTTTTATAAGCTGTTTAAGGTAATTATTTTAATTTTTTTATCATTAAAATACTTTTATTAGTGTTCAAAGAAACAAGTTAGTAAGTGGTTTGTAATTAATGTAAATATTATTAATTGACCCATTTCCAATTTTTCATGATTTATCTCCCTTTTTAATTTCAGTGAAAAATAACTACTGCTATCATCACTAAAAGGCTATGATATTGAAATAAAGATTTTGCATTGTTTTAGTACTGTTTGTCTATGCCATTTAAATTATCATCTAAATTAACATCATTAGTAGATGTTACTATAGCCATAGCCAACGGGTGAGTGAATATTGGAACACAGATGTCACTGGTAAGCTTGTTTATCAAGCTATAAAACAGCTGGGGTTCTTCCTCAGATTAACATCAGATAAATGGGCTAATACACATAGGTTAATTAATTAACAATCATGTTTGCACAGCAGGGAGTTAAAATAACATCCTCACTCTGATTTTGACACCTGTCATTAACATTAAGCGTCAAAATTTATCAAAATACAATTTTCCATTTTAAAAAGTTTTCAACAAGAAAAACTGCGGCTCAGTTTTTAGTACCGGAAGTAGACACTTGGTGGCACTTTTTTAATTGGAAAGTCGTCAATTAGCACAAAATGTAACACTAATTATTAAATTTATAAATGAATCCACATAACGCAAATTTTATCATTTAGTAGATGTTACTATATAACTTATTTACAATAGTAGTAGTAGTAGTAGGGCGAATGGACTCGTGGCGAACGGATCCGTTACCGGGGGGGGGGGGGGGTGGGGTGGGGCTACACCACTTTTTGCGATTAGGACAGGTAAATCAATAGGAAAAATCAAGTATTACAGTACATTAAAAATTTAAACTTAAAATTAAAATATAGAAACATACGTAGTAGACATGGCAGGGATAACAAGATGCCATATAACAACATAATCTGCATAAAACACAGCTGAGTATGTTATTATTATGCAGATTATTCCACAGGGATCAGATCTGAAAACAGCCATCGCATGAAATCAACATCTTTTGGACTCTAAAAATGTTTAATCAGGGGAGATCATAGGGAAAGGGGAGGGAAACAAGAAAAGTCAATGCTAGAACATGGCGGATGCCATACTCGATGTCTCTCGGTTTTTTACAATAACATCCCAAGTAACGTCGGAAAAATCGTATTGCGAGATCAATTTCATTGGACTGTGTACTGACCCCTAAACAATACAGGATACTGCCGATGTTAGCCGGAAAATATCGAAAACACAAAGAAGTCAATAAATAGGTGAATGGGTGGAACCTGACACGTGTTGAATTTTGTTTTACACCACAGAACATCTTGCATGCTTTTTTTCAAAAAATTCAAGCAAATCTTGCTTCCGTTTAAACCTTATTGAATACAATGCTATATATACTCTGGTAAACGTTATTTTTTTTAGAATAAGAAAAAAAAAAATAAATAAATAAATAAAAAAATTAAAAAAAAATAAAATAAAATAAATAAATAAAATTAAATTAATAATGATAAAAAATAAAAAATCAATATATATGTAATAAAAAATAAAAACCAAAAATTACATAAACAACTTAAGTAATTTAAATGTAACAATAATAATAGAAAAAGGAAGATAAATAATAGAAGTTATCAAACAAAAATTAGGCTCCGTACAAGGTAAAATAAATACCAGTAAGGGCACCTTTACCTTAAAAGTGAATTATATTAAATGATAATGAATTTTTGTCCAAAACTCAAATTATTAAATTGTAAAATAGCCACATTATTAAACCCCCCAAAACCATGTCCGTAAGGACCGTCCGACCAAGGGCATTAAGTTGTCGGTGTAGGACGTAAAAAACTCCCCAAGTCAAGATTTATTTTAGTCTAGCAGTGGTTCTCCAGCGTGTAAGTTTAGTATTCACTTTGGACATAGATAGATTTTGTGCTAGTAATATTAGCTGTTATATTATTACTGTTGCATGATTTTTTATTTTTGTTATTTTGGATTTGTTCATTTTACTTATGTGAATTATTGATATATAATATCCTTGTGGCAAAGGAGAATTAAAAACAATTTGTCTCTTGTTTTGTATTGCATTTAAACAAAATTGTTTTGGTTAATTTCTGCATCGTTTTTGGTATGGTTTCCTGTTTACATTTTATTGCGATATAGAATATCCTTGTGGCGAAGAAGAATTATTTACAATTTGTCTCTTGTTTTGTATTGCATTTAACAAAATATTTTTTGTTAATTTATGCATTGTTTTTGGTAGGATTTTGTTGTTTGCTTTATTTGTTTATATAGTGTCAGTAGGGTAGAACTGACCAAAAGTCATACTAATGCATACATGTATTTGAATTCATTGTAAATTTGTTAATTTTTTTCTTGGTTTTTTTCATATACTGCTACTGTGCTGATATGGGTATTTGAGCCAACAACACTCAGTACAGAAATTTAAAAAGTAAGTAATCATTTTATATAATTTGTTTACAATAACAAATACATGTATCAGCTTGGTTACATAATCTGGTCTATGTGTAGATACATGTTATCATTTCTGGAATAACTACGGTTCTCCATAGATAATGCATTGAAATTTGCATAGCGAGTCTATTGTATGCATAATATAAAGTGATGCATATTTGTACCTTTATTAATTTAATGAACCCCTAATGGGTTTGGGTTCTGCAATACTTAAGTTTAACAACCAAACTGACATACCTCGATGTGAAATATTGCTCTCGCTAAATCTCAATTTCTCTTTTACTATACTACATAGTCAAACAGAAATTTATCATTTTTTCTAACAGCAATGCAATACATGTACTTATACATTGCAAGGAGGCATGTCGACAGAATGGATACCAAATGAGTGAATACACAATATAAATTAATAAATTGTAATTTTGTAAAATTATCCTGACCCCAGTGCTGATAATTGAAACTGCAACCTCGCTTCATATTGCAATATAGCAAAAATAGCTTTAATCATCATCTTAAATCAATTACCAAGCTCATTAATTGTCCACATCTCTTGAAAGAATGGCAAATTTAAACCAATTGCAGTATATACTATGATTGTGTCGAATACTCTGTGAGGGTATGGCCTGTTAACACTTAATTTGGTTAACCATTTCCTATGCAGTAATAGATGTTAAAAAATGTATCAAGTATATCTACCATGCTAGCTGCAAGTATTTTATAAAATACCATTTATATATTGAATATTTCAAATGCATCTGTATACATTTTTATTCCTGTTAAAATCTATTAAAAATAATTTTGTTTTTAAATTGACAAAGTTAAAAAAAAAAATCATTTTCTATACTTTGACATTTTCAAGGGCAACAACTCTTATACTTCATCTTTTGGCGAGGTAAATGGTGAAAAACTATATAGATTTTAAAACAAGGGTACTAGTCTGCTTGATGAGTATATATATTATATATTAATAATACTTTTTGTTCAAAATGAAAGTGAAATGTATGAATGTAAGGGTATCGATGGAAATGAGCTTAGAAATGGACTTAAATCATCTTGAATGAAGGTAAGATGATTATATTCCTAGTCAAAAATATCTAAAGAAGCGAATTATATATAGATTAACTGGATGAAAATGTTTTATTAAATCTGACACGATGAAATGTGCCTACCCACCCAAACAAAATTTGCTGTTTTGCTATCAGGAGCTCTCTGACGTCCCATGCAAAAAAAAAAGCGTTAGACGACAGTCAGAGGATTCTAGGACTAGTAATTTTATAGATTGAAGAAAGTAAATAGTGAAAGCTATGTAAAAGTGCATGGTTGCCAGAATGCATTGAAGGTCCATCTTTCCAGTACAACTCGATTGTATTGGCAATTATATTATGTATGACAGATTTTTTTTGTCCTGAAGAAAAACTTATCTTTCTTTTCAGCCCATTCAAATAATGGAACCAAGTACCAGTTGGGAAGACAATTTTTCAAAACATCAAAGTGATCAAATATTAAATACAAATACATTTCAAGATTTTATTGAAACTGAAAATGATTTTCAAGATTTAGCTGAAGTTAACAATTCAAGCCAAACTTCTGAGAAAAAACATACCTACCTTTAAACATTCTATATGCTACAGAAATTTTGAACACATTAATTTTGACAATTTTCTCGTTTTTTTAAACCAAGAGCAATAAATAAATAAATTGTATTGTAATCATTCAATTTTACAGTCCAACATGAAACGAGGAAAGCAGAGTCTGCTGACTGAAAGTGTTCTACTGTATCCTCAACTGAGTAAAGTACTGTTCTTCTGTTGTATAACCCAACATAAATCTTTGAGTATTCCTGTTAAAATTTCAACATCTGGTTTGCTACTGTCCACCACTGGAAAAGAATATAAATCAATTATTGACTGGTTTCAGTCTGAATTCATACCCCTTATTCCTGAAAATGAAAAATAAAAAGTTTTATATACCCCAAAGTAATCGGGATTTCTTCACAAAACCAGAAAGAAAAGGATATTCATTTGGATGCTTTAAAGCTAAACTAGAAAAGGGTGATACAATTGAAGATATTTTAACAACAGACAAACAAGTTTCATTTTGTTCACCTTTAAACCATTATGAACTTGTATTGTTCAGTCTATTTAGAATTTCTGGTTTAGATGTAAATAGTTGTAATCATCAATTGTTGCCAATTTTTGCCATTTTCAGTCTTTATTAAGATTGAAAACTTTGCTTTTGTGTGATTCTTTGCCACATCCCAGTCTTTTTTCAGACTGATTTATATTACTGCTGCTGCAGTATATTTTGTTTGCCCTTGCAATATGTTTTTGCTTTTTGTGTACATTTGTTGCCAATTTTTAGCCATTTTCAGTCTTTAATAAGATTGAAAGATTTGCCTTGTTGTATAATTCCTGGCCACATCCCAGTCTTTATTCAGACTGATTTCATTTTCTGCTATTGCAGTATGTTTTGTTTGCTCTTGCTAAATGTTTTTTCTTTTTGTGTACATTATTTGCCATTTTCAGTCTTTATTTAGATTGAAAAGTTTGCTTTCGTGTACGATTCTTTGCCAAATTGCAGTCTTTATTTAGACTGATTTAAATTGCTGCTATTGCAGTACGTTTTTGGCTTTTGTGTATATTTTACTTTTCAACATTGCAGTTTTTTTGCTTTTCTTATAATTTACTATGGATTTGTTACAAAGTGAATAAATAAATGCATATATGATGATTGTTTACTACATCCATTTCCACTGCTGCTCTTTAGTTTAGAATTTACAAAATCAACTTCTTTGTAATATAGTTAATATCACCTGCAACATGTGCACATGTTTTTTTTGCTTTGCTATTTTCTCAGATTGTCAAAATATTATTTAACAATGTACTGCTTAAATTTACAGCGTCCCCCAGTGATATCATGTCTAAGCATTCGTTCAATTAAAGAATCTTTGACACTTTTATTGCTGGGGGTTAGAATTAACTACATAAAGATCTGTATACCTAGAAAGGAGATCAACATCTTTACCTTTGAAAGACGACAAACATCTTATCTGGTTTCACTGAGGCATGTCTGGGATCTGAAATATTGCAAGAATAATACATTTAGTTGAATGAATGTACTGATGCTATGCATGGCACTAAGGGTTAACAAAAATAGCAAAATTGTTTGCAGACAATAGATTAAAATTTATTCTTTATGTTTCATTCATGATAATTGTAAAAACTATAACAAAATAAAGGATTTCATTTTTTTGTTTGTTTTGTTGTTTAATGCAACTTTCGGCACTTTTTTATCTATCTCATGGTGTATATTTTTTTCTATTGGAGGAAACTGAATTCTCAGAGAAAACCCTGACCTTCAGTGGAAAACTGGCAATTCTCATAATTTAATGTTAACTTTAAATCTTGACAATTTAAACCTTAAAAAAAACCAGCAATGACGTCATAGAACTATTTGAATTTTAACAGTGTAAGAATGACCAACGCAAGCTATATGGTTTCATATAATAAAATGTAAGTTCTTTATTATACATTGTAAGGGATGCCAAAAAGATGCAGTCAAGTTTATTGTGACACAAAAATGATGCATACACAAAAAGTACTGAAAATTATGTTCTGTTTCGTGTAGTTATACAAGTACTAGTTCATATGAACTGTGAGATGCGGGTGGTGATTAAGATTGCACATGTTATGAAGCTGTCAGTATAAATGTATCATATTGAATCTACATGTTCCTAATAATTATTTCTAAACTTTGTATTCAAAATAAAGGTAAGTTTTACTACATATACATCCTCACAAGTCACAAGATGCCAAAAAGATTGTTTGTGTTTGACTTTCAGCAATTTTCCAGCTATATCAAGGCGTCCAGTTTTATTGGGGGAGGAAGCTGGAGTACCCGGAGAAAACCCCCGACCTGTGGTAGGAAAACTGGCAATCCTTGTCAATTAAGATTGGAGTCGAGTACACCCTGCCTGCAGTGAGAATCAAACCCGCAAAAAGATGGTAACTAAATAAATAAATATAAATATATAACATAAACATATTCTAATGATGCTTATTATGATATGCAATTGCAATACTATAAATTGATTGGAGGGTTTTTTACGTCCTACACCAACAACTTAATGCCCTTGGCTTGATCGGATGGAAATACTATAAATACTACAACAATAAATAAATAAATATATATATATAAACACAATAAATAAAGTATGGCCAATTGGACCTACATGTGTATGGCCAAAATGTCCAGATACTAGTACCTGTTTATTACATCATTGCTCTAGAAAAAGACTACTTACTTAATAACAAATTGTAGTCTTACTAAGTTGATAACATGTGCTTTTAAATATCAATTAACAGAATTTGTATTAATTTATAAACCGATGTAAAGTCCATAATTAATTTGTATTAACCTTTTTTTCATCTTCATATAGTCCACTTATCCAGGAGCTAATGAAAATTTTTTTTAGATGTCCAGTAGTTTTGTTTCCTTCATCTTCCTCTAGAAAACACAAAAATATGTTTAAAAGTTTGTGTTTGTAAAATATTCTCCCAAACATGAACGAAACCCAACTTTCTGACAAGAAGTTTCATGCTGGTACTACATGTACAGGTACAGTAGTAGCGGTATCGTAACGACTCGCCCCACATTTAATAATGATTTGCCCCACTCAATAACGACTCGTATAAATTTTTATTTTTGCATATATTTTACTGCTAGTGTTTTAACTAGCGGTGGATCTCTTGAGATTAAAGTGAACTCATGTTCACTTCTTTAATTAATTATGATAATTATAATTTAATGTTTGATTGTTTACAATCAGGATTAATTTTGATAGTATTAACAGTTTCAGATAATTTTAAATTATTTGAATGTTTGATTGGCGAATAGGCGTCCCTGTATCTGTCTGGTCCGTTTAGTCTGGTAACGTCCAAGTTTCTTTCCGTTTACAAGTTTGCACTGTTACTGTACGTCTCTGGCCTCTTGAAATAGTAATTAACGTCATAAGAATATAGAAGGTGAGATTGCCTTTTCTTGCCGTCCTGTGTTCAGTCTGTTATGCAAACCTTTGCAGTCAATCAGGTTCTTTCAATATAGACGAAGTAGGTGTCTATGGCATCGGTGTTGGACTACTTGTCCTTTAGTATGTCAATTATAATTTCCATAATTAATTAAAGATTTGAACATGAGTTCACTTTAATCTCAAGAGATCCACCGCCAATTAAAACACCTAGCAATAAAATATATGCAAATATTAAATTTACAAACTTATATATTTTACATATGTGGGGCGAGTCGTTATTGAGTGGGGCGAATCATTTTTAAATGTGGGGCGACTCGTTATATATTCTATATATTCGCATATCTAGGTTTTTTTAATAAAATACATGAAGGCTAGATTTATAAGAACTATACAACAGGTGTGGTTAAAAAATTGACAACTAGTTTATAAGCATCAATAGTAATTGTTGTTACTCACAACTCTGAGATGACAACAAAGTAGACACCTGCAGTATTAAGGGCTTTTAAACTATTAATTTAATTGATAAAAATCATACACATGTACCCCCCACCACCTTTTTTCTTCAATGTGATGTTGCTCTTTTTTAGTGTTCACTTATTTTTTTTATTCAATGCGATTATCAATTCGTCATATTCCTGCCAGACCAGGTAATGCATCGATGATGTTTGTAAACAAACAATGACGACATATTTTGCATACATTAAACATCGTAAAAGGTCACAAATTATAAAAATAATATAAAATTTTAAATAAATTATATATATCGGTTATTTTTTGTTTATTTCAAAGAGCAGTCTGGAATATTTCTTTAAAACATAAAAATTAAAAATTTTACACTGTTAGATTTCATATGCCGATTACCAGTAATTTACTTTAAATGGGTTACCCACTTTTATATCAAAATATGATAAATATCCTTACCTTGTTTCGAAAAATAAATATGTACACGAATTTCCGAAATATAGTCCTACATTTTAATCCATGTTTTGGCTAAATTACTTTCCGTACCACATGTAAATTTAACTTTTACATCAAAATTTGACAAAAACCACGGGCTAGTGGGATAGTCGGCCATCTTAACAAAGTTAGATAATCCGATTCCAAGTCCTGGTTTAATTTCACAAACCGGATATTGTCAAGGGAGATAGGGGACCGGGAGACCCTAATCTGCGGAAGGGTGGAAAAACCGGAAGGGTTTTTGGTATATTTTTGCCGATAACTTTCGAACGAATAAACATATCGATGTAATTTAAATGGATTCTGAAAGATATTAACAATTTCTACATAATAAATTTAAAATAATTTAAATTATCTTGATTTAAATTGTTTAAAACTTGACCGGAAGGGTTTTTTCTCTACTGAAATTGATTACGATTTTTAACTTTGGACTCAATTTCTAAAAACATGCAAAACTCCGGTTAAAATTGGTTAATATATTCCTCTAGTAAATTGTATAGCAAATCTATTAATATATAACTCACTTTTATTCATGAAAGGGAAAATTGTCAAAAGTTGACCGGAAGGGTGGTCCGTTGGAGTATGGCGTACAGAGAAATTTCAACTTTGGACTTAATTTGTAAAAACATGCAATACTCCGGTCAAAATTGATTAAAATATTTCTCTAGTAAATTTTATAGCAAATCCATTGATATATAAGTTAGTTGTGTTTATAAAAGAGAAAGTTTTAAAAGTTGACCGGAAGGGTGGTCCGTTGGAGTATTGCGTAGAGTGAAATTTCAAATTTGGACTTAATTTGTAAAAACATGCAATACTCCGGTCAAAATTGGTTAATATATCCCTCTAGTAAATTCTATAGCAAACCAATAGGTATATAACATAATTTTATTCATAAAAAGGGAAAGTTGTAAAAAGTTGACCGGATTGGGTGCATGTTCTGTGAAAAAATCAATCTAATTAGAATTAAATCTTTCACTTGCTCCCCCCTTTTTGCTATAACAAAAAGGGGGGAGCAAGTGAAAGATTTAATTTTAATTAGATTGTGAAAAAATCAGCCACAGGACACATTTGTTGGAATTTCTTTCCACGATGTTTTGAATTCATATGTCAGCTATTAATTAATTAGCCATTAATTGTCTACAGCTTCAAAATATTGAATTACAAAGATATATAATTCAATATATTATATATGAAAAGAAATTTTGCAAAATATGAAATGTTGAAATGTATTCTACTTTGAAATATGTTTTAATGTCTAACATTACAACAATCATTTCGATCCCTCAACAGATCTCATCAGGCGGTGGAATCATTGTGCAACAAATTATTATTTTCATTTCTTGCATAATGCTACAGATTTCCCCGCTATGCTAGTTTTTTAATACAAATTCTTTATTTATTTATTTATTTATTTATTTATTTATTTATTTATTTATTTATTTATTTATTTATTTATTTATTTATTTATTTATTTATTTATTTATTTATTTATTTATTTATTTATTTATTTATTTATTTATTTATTTATTTATTTATTTATTCATTCATTCGTTCGTTCGTTCGTTCGTTCGTTCGTTCGTTCGTTCGTTCATTCATTCATTCATTCATTCATTTATTCATTTATTTATTTATCAACTATAAACCCCGTTAAACAAGGCACTAGCAATTGCAAACAGACCGCAATCAACGTTTCCGTTCTGCCTCTTCGTTTCAGGCATTTTAGCAAGTTGATTCTGCTCTTTGCCCGTAAATTTGAGCTAACTGATATTCCAAACATGCGGTAATTTTTAATGAGAAACTGTCCAAAATATAAATTTCATTTTTAGAATTTTGCAATGACAAAACCCAATGATCTCCACTCGACCGTTATGGTGAATTTGACATGATGGTGATTTTTTAAATTTAAAACAGTTACTTACCCACCTGTCCTAAATTTTAACTGGTGCTAATGTGGAATTTTGAAACGCGTTTATTTCTGGGTAATAGGATTTTAGTATATTTTGAGCAGTTATGATTATGTCTGATCATAAAGGTTCGTTAGTTAATATATTGATTGTTTATATGATGTTGTTTACGAATCCCACGCAAGTTAATGTTGTAGAATCTGACAAATCCGAAATAGGTTCATTAATAAAGTTAGTTTTCTCTACAAAATATCTTCTTTTTTGCGTTTTTTACGGACAGGTTTTTATTTTGTTCAACGGCATCTTTGTTTCTTGAAACATATTTTGGAGCTCTACATTATTACATGCTGTTTCTTCTTTTATTAAACTTAAATTTATTTGTCTGTTCGATTTACAGGAGAGAACGAGTTTTGATTTTTGAGGATTTTTAAAGATTTCGAGCTTTCTACTGTTGAGGGTGTTTTGATTTTAATCTCACTTTTGAGAGGAAAAGGCCGAATCTGGAGCTGGTTTTGAATTCAATTTCGTTATTATTGAATCTTGGATGTTTCCTACCGGATTTGTTATCAATTTTCTTTTTACACTTTTTAGACAATGTATGGTGGCACAATGCCCTTAAATTAATAACTCTGTTTTTTTTTCTACTGGTTCTAATCCTCTGCTCATCTTTGCCGCCAAAATGTGGTAACATATGTAGTAGTGGATTCGCACCGACATGTTACTTTCAGAAATAGTGTAACACTATTTCTTCCTTTTCTACCGTGGACAATAAATGCCCCTTGTTGAGGAACTAAAGTTATTTAATTATTGTCAATAATAAAACTAACTACTTCAATTCACATCAAAGGCAGGAAATTGAATTACAGGTTGATTAGAGTGTTTCCAAATTTGAAATTTCACTCTACGCAATACTCCAACGGACCACCCTTCCGGTCAACTTTTGAAACTTTCTCTTTTATAAATACAACTGACTTATATATCAATAGATTTGCTATAAAATTTACTAGAGGAATATATTAACCAATTTTGACCGGAGTATTGCATGTTTTTACAAATTAAGTCCAAATTTGAAATTTCACTCTACGCAATACTCCAACGGACCACCCTTCCGGTCAACTTTTAAAACTTTCTCTTTTATAAATACAACTGACTTATATATCAATGGATTTTTTATAAAATTTACTAGAGGAATATATTAACTAATTTTGACCGGAGTATTGCATGTTTTTACAAATTAAGTCCAAAGTTGAAATTTCTCTATACGCCATACTCCAACGGACCACCCTTCCGGTCAACTTTTGACAAATTTCCCTTTCATGAATAAAATTGAGTTATATATCAATGAATTTGCTATAAAATTTACTAGAGGAATATATTAACCAATTTTGACCGGAGTATTGCATGTTTTTACAAATTGAGTCCAAAGTTGAAATTTCACTGTACGCAATACTCCAACGGACCACCCTTCCGGTCAACTTTTGACAACTTTCCCTTTCATGAATAAAAGTGAGTTATATATCAATAGATTTGCTATAAAATTTACTAGAGGAATATATTAATCAATTTTGACCGGAGTTTTGCATGTTTTTACAAATTGAGTCCAAAGTTGAAAAATCGTAATCAATTTCAGTAGAGAAAAAACCCTTCCGGTCAAGTTTTAAACAATTTAAATCAAGATAATTTAAATTATTTTAAATTTATTATGTAGAAATTGTTAATATCTTTCAGAATCCGTTTAAATTGCATCGATATGTTTATCCGTTCGAAAGTTATAGGCAAAAATATACCAAAAAACCCTTACGGTTTTTCCACCCTTCCGCAGATTAGGGTCTCCCGGGAGATAGTTCGATGGTAACAAAATATGTAAAACGATTCCGAGCGTATAACTCTCGCGTACTCGTGAGATTTATATAGAACGAGGCGTTATCTGTTAATTAGACTAATAATTACCTGCAACTGATGTAAGGTGAAAATGAAAATAAACAAGAAGGAAAAAAGCCCTACATTATCTTTAATCTGTTGAAGTTGGTCACTATATAAGCTGAGAAAAAGGTAAGGTTGGTTCCCGTTAGACTGGTTCCCAACCTAGGTTTCCCGTTCACTATGCCTTCGGAATATACAAAAAGATCACCGAAATAGTGAAATTAAGTGTCAGGGACACTGCCTTTTTTTCTTCTTTATCATACTTCTATGAACTCAGCTTCATAAGAGTACAAACACAGGTCGGCGAAGAGCACATGCAATTAGTAGCCACTGGAATGCAAACAGTCGGTTGAAAAACATATGTCCTCCAATATTATGACAAAATTTTATGTTGTCGATCAGAAAACATGTGACGGATGTAATTTTATAGTAAATTTGTATTTTGCGCGGCCGGGAGAATGTCTGAAATTGTGCATAACGTTTGCAGAGTGTCGGTAAGACCTTTAATACGGGACAGCGGGAAAGGCCTTATTCGCCGGGAATTCGGGATTTAACAAATAAAACTGCGGGAATTCGGGATTTTTACATAGCGGGATCCGAGAATGATCGTTTTATTTCAATCGGAATACGGGATTTCTACTAAGCGGGATACGGGGAATTCATTTTATTTTATCGGGAAATCGGGACTCATGTATCTACAAACTTTCACTTTAGTAAGTCTTCGGGTAAGTCTCAAATAGATAACAGATCATTACAAACATAAAACAATGAATGGGGAAATCACACATGTCTTCTTCCGACATGTATCAATACTCAATCAAACTTACTATATAGCGATAGCAGACGAATGTTTTAATGATATACATGCTATCAAGTCCCAATAGGTTGCAATTTACAGCATCATCCTTGTTCAACAACAGATATGAGGTAAGTCGTCTGATTTTTTAACCGGGAAAACGGGATCGATCCATTATTTCACCGGGAAAATGTGATTTTGTATTTATTTTTACGGGAGTAATGGAAGAGACCCCCCCTCTTTGTATACACTTACGTACGGTTTTATGTAAAGTCACTCTATGATGACGTCTCTCGTAGGCTTTTCGAAAATACACATTGAAACAACACGACGTTTTCTTATTGCTTTCGCCCAAAAAAACAACTCTACGAGATAGTGGCGGAGAACCCGGGCAATATTTCCATTCCCATTTTTCAGCGAGTTGTGTAATCTCCGTTACACGGCCCATTAGCGATGAATGGTTTTAATGTTTTGTCGGATTTCAACCAGCTTAACACGATCTGGCTGTCGCTCCATATACATGTAGTATAGTGCTAAATACTTCTATAGTTCTCGTAATATGATTCAAATTAAAGTCTACGAGAGACGTATTCATACAGTGACGTTACATAAAACCGCGTAAGTGTTTACAAACGTTAGGCAGAATTTCCAAAGTCGTTTATGATCGTTTATATCCAATTGAACACAAACCTTATTTTTGAATTCTATTATAGTAAAAAGGAAATAACGAGAATAATATTTTACAAGTTATCAAATAATATTTGCAATTCATTGTTTTCAGTGTCGTCACGTGTTGTTTGCGGAAGAATTCATGTATAGTCAACGTCATCAATACATCTTATTATGACGTCACAATCAGTCACGTGCTGTAATACCAAGTTAGGTTATACGAAATGACCAACTTTGCTCATGTATTGAGTATTTAAAAGAAATTAAAATATTGACAATTGATGCAAAAGTATATTTACATTACGAATGTCTTTCATCGATATCGTAGATTTCTATTGGTTCAAGTCGTTACAGATGACGTAAGTAGAATCATTCTCACTCTCCGGCACAAAGAATGATAACTGCTATGCTGTAATACCAAGTTAGGTTATACGAAATGACCAACTTTGCTCATGTATTGAGTATTTAAAAGAAATTAAAATATTGACAATTGATGCAAAAGTATATTTACATTACGTATGTCTTTCATCGATATCGTAGATTTCTATTGGTTCAAGTCGTTACAGATGACGTACGTAGAATCATTCTCACTCTCCGGCACAAAGAATGATAACTGGTTCCCTGTGATTTAACCTGGTCCTCTGGTGCAATATTTTTCATTTACGCAAGCTTCACTTCCAAATATTCGAACCGGAAGTCCGCTTACGGTATTGAGAATATTTAGTCAGGATCCCAGACTACCCTGTGATTATGGTTGACGTAGGATACCCAGAATCCTTTGCGTGGAGATTAACGTTTAATATCTAGATTCCTTTGCGTGGAGATTGATGACGTAGGATATTCAGAATACTTTGCGTAGAGATTCAATCTCCGCGCAAAGGATTCTGGCCGGTATCCTACGTTAACCACAATCACTGGGAACCTGTTATGTTCTCTGTGCCCGAGAGTGTGAAACCGGTAGCGATCACGGAAGAGCACGCGCTTCATTGACGACGTCCACAGTAAACGAACAACGCCTGAATCGACTGTTCGCATATTTACGATGTAAATTTATGCTGTCTTTTTTGTCAAAACTGTTTTATGTTTGGGAATTTTTTTAGCCATGCAATATGCTGTGACAAGACGAAGTCAAACTCTTATTTCGTACTTGTAACACGAATCCCTCGATTTTTTTAACAATAAACAAGTGAGTGTGTATGCTCTACATTAAAAACATTGGAATAATATTGCATGCATTAAAGGTCACCTGTGTGCCTGTTAAACTCAAATGAAAAACAGCCCCCAACTACAATATTAGAACCAATGATGCACATAAAAGCTCAGCATTAATTATGTCAAATTTTATTTTGATTTTCACTGCAAAATGATAGCACGATCTTTGACTATCATCTTTTCATTTGATTGGTCGAATATCGGTCGCAACATAGAAACACTGCCCTTCTTATTTATCAACAATTATTAATGTGCGGGATTTCGGTGGCTCATTCATCTAACAAGTAAGTTATAGCACCGGCTTCCTCGTTAGACAAATACACTTTTTCACGCTTTCGTGTTCAATAGTTTATTTGTCTAACTCGGAAGGCTGTAGTATCCGAGGATATATCTATAACTTGTGTAAGGAATACTTCAAATTTATGAACAATTTATACGATACAATATGGTTTGGGTCTGTTTACGCTTAATAAACCGCGAAGCGGTTTATGAAAGGTGTAAACAGACCCAAACCATATATATCGTATAACCTGTTCAGAAATTTGAAATATTACTTATAATTTAATTTTAACTATATATTTTAACAATTTTTATAGTAAAAACGTCGATGACGTCATGGAACTATATGAATTTTAACGGCGTAAGAATAGGTCAAATGTATCACGCAAGTTATTTCTTATAATATGGGTTGCTTAATTTAATTAACCAATCAGATTTCAGCTTACAAACCAAATTAAATTATCCCCGAATATTGAAGCTGAAGCTGTCTGTTGTCAACTATAATCCCGGATGTAACGTGGAAACATAATATGAGCGTTTGTTTGACGATAATATAATATGTGATTGCAGACAAAACTGCCAGTATTAGACCCTACGACCACATAGGAACATAAAAATCAACTAGTTATACTAGTCCCAGGCATGTTTTCTGGAATCAACTTCCTATAACAAATATTTTTTTTAATTTGGAAATAATTTTTTACATCTCTAATGCAGTCACATGTTACTATATTTTTAATATAATCCTGTATAATATGCTAAGAGATTTATTTTGAAAACAATTATTGAACAATCGTCTCGTCGTAAACCACTTAGACCAGTTTTAACTAAACTTGGTATAAATGATTTATTCTTGAAGATTATATCAGTTAGACCTGCCGGCCATTCTGAATGGCCACCGTTACTAAAAATAGAAATGCTTTGTTCATACCAGTATTTAAACAAAACTAGCTAAAATTTGTTTTAATTGTCATGAAGAGGATAAGTTTACATACAATATTGGGAATTCTAAAAATGCTTGTTTTGACAAAAGGAGAATCAGCTTTTTATAAGATCTCGTCTTTACCCACTTTTAATGGATTATCCATAAACTGGATGGTCAGCCAACAAAACTATCGATATTGCAGGCCAACCAAGATGGCAACCGCAACATTTACAATATATAATAAACATTTGTCCTTTTAAATCAACTGGATACATTTTTACCAGGAGCAGTTGTGTTTAGGCCAGGGCTTTAAGGGGTGAGAGTTTAAATGGTGACGTTGCATATTATTGTAAAAATTGTGGACTATCATGGTCATGGCTTAACATTAGATTTTCTACAAATATGTTACCAACGTTTGCTAGAAGGGGACGCTTATAAATAAGATGTTCAGATTTTACGGAATGGTAAATACCTTATCCTTTAAAAAGTTGTTATTCTGCCTTTTAAGGCATATTTTACTCACCCTGTCATTGGTCAATTTCCTGTATCAGTTAAAACTACCAGGGACCGGTGTCATAAAGCATCTCAAATTGAGAATTTCCTCGACTTGTTCTCAACTCAAAAAGTAACCAGTCAGATTGCTTGAAATTTCAATTTGAGAAAAACTCAGATATTTGAGGAAAATCTCAATTTGAGAAGTTTAAGGAAACCCAGGCCAGTTCCAACTAATCAAAGTTACCTTCCGCTTCTAACTGCAACAGTTAAACAGCAGGGTCAATAAATTATGCTCTGGCCATTGCTAGGCCTAAATAAAATTTTATTGAAATTTTGAAACTTTTAAAATATATAATGCATTACTAATTACAGTTATGTTTATTTATGTACGTGCCTTTAATTTAAGTTAATTTAAAGCAATTAATTCTATTTAGATTTAGAACTATCATGTTTCGAACGATAGAACAAAAGTTTAGCACATATGTTTTATTTCTTGGAAGCCGTTTTGCAAAATCAGTGTGAAAAATGCCCAGAAGAATATTGTTACAATAGTCTTAATAAGAAATGAAGAAAGAAAGAACACGTTTCGGTGGCTTCTTTAGACAAATATTTTCTAATGTTCTTATCTTAAATCTTTTGATATGATCTTTAAAAATTTTAAAACACATGTTTGACTTCCAAATAGAATGGCGTGCATCTTTGAATCATTCATCGTTAATGTGTTATTGTTTTTTCAGCTATTGATTAAATCAGCACAATTGAGTAACAGATATTGAAGTTCAATATACCATTAAACTAAGAAAATTTATACTTGTTTCGGATTTGTATATAAAGAATGAATAGACCTATGTTAAATTCAAATATGTCGTTCAGAATTGTAAGCCATGAAATTAGCGTGTAACTGAAAGCGGGCCATGGAAATTATATTCTATTGCCTTCATTTTATTCCTCAATATACACATGCATCTTCTATTTATACGTTTATGAATTTCTTTGCTGGAAAGTTAGGATTAATTAAAACTTGATACATCTTTTGGCGTTTAATGATTTCGAGATGTATGATTTATTTCAATAAATGATTTGTGTTCCTATCTTCTCGATGTTCAAGAGATTTTTCCGTTTAGTTGCAAAATTTTAGCTAAATCGAATTGGGGAAGGGGTTGTTAGGGTAGCGTTCTTAGTGCACATTTTAGGTCCTTAGTGCACTAAGGAGTGCGTGGTGTTTAGACGTACTGGGTTATTAGGGCCTTATAAATTAACACTGAAATAGTGAAATATTGGTGGTAATATGTTGAATTAAATAATGCACAATACTTTTTCAAAATGTCATTTACTTTTTAATGACTTCACATACGGTCTCGAAATATAACTTGCATTTTTTGTTTTAAAATCAAAAATCATATCTTTTGGCTTAAATTTAAAAGATCCATGTCTCTTGTGAATATTTTTTTTTGTAAAGAGATTTTTTTCGTCCACATTTCTATTGTAATTAATAATAAATTTAAAAAAAAACATAACTAAATGTAACATTTGCTCGCCATATTGTTTTACTTGCGGTACACTTTCATCAAAGTTCGAAATGAGGCATATATACAATTACAAGCAGAAAATCCAAATACTTCGCCTAGCATCTGGCATATTCCGGAATAATTTGTGCAAGTGTTTTTGCATTTACTTTGTTCGTACTTCCGGTTTAACGCAACAGTAATCGTCAATATTTTAAATAAATTATTTTTTAAAAACAATCATAAACAGATGTGTTCTGCACACGAACCAATACAGTTGGAAGATGTACAAGGAGACGGGAGATGGATGAGTCAGGTGGAAATGCAAATTTATCAAATTTCTTTCTTATAAATGGTCCAATTGTTATTCTCAGCCTTTTGAGATTGTATTGTATATATTGCGGTGTACTCCGTACAAACGTTTGATTAGCAATAAAAACCTAATTTTCTCATAAAACTATGAGTCTTACTGATTTCAAGGGTGGACAAGACAACAATTGACAGACTCAAACATAGAAGATTACCTCAAACCAAAGAACCTGTCACTAATTTAAACATGCTAAAGAACACTTGAAAAGAGAACTCACAAGAAATGAACTTATCAGAAAACTCAGCTACTGCATTGAGATGGAACCACAACCGACTCTCCAACCTAGGCAACATACTTTGTTAGAGATATAGAGAATGGTACACAAGTTTGCCCCAAGCCAGCAACAGTTCTGTGGAAACGGCACTCTTCTACCTATGAAAAGACTTGGGCAGTGCAGGTACATGAACTGGAGACAAATGGTCACAACATACTCAAGAAGAGACACAGCACAGAAACACAATACCAATACTGCAAGAGACAGATGATTGAGAAAAACCAGACACCACTTGACAGAACACCAGAAGATGAAGAAACAGCTGGGGTCACCTTTACTGTTGCTACTAGTACAAGTGTCAAGAACATTCATTCTGAAGTTAAAGAAAGAACAGATCTAAGGCAATCTTGCAGAAAAATCAAAGATAGTTGAAAAACTCAAGAAGTCCAGTCATGGCCAAATGAAGACTAAAACTAAGGAAGACTTAAGACTTTCCTTGATCACTGCTGTTTTATATGAACATTTGAATTTGTAATATTTGTTTGTTGTTTTAAGTACTCTCTACTTAAATACAGTGCTGAATGAAACTTGTGGTATCTGTTTGAAATTTTTTTTCTCAAGAAAATGATGTATATGCATAGATCTACAAATGGTCATTTAAATATTATCATTCTGAAATGTATAAATTGTAATTAGGTCAATATAAAAATCTCTATTTATCTCCAGACTAAGCCATATTTCTCTTAAGACAGTTTTTTCTTTAATTACAAGAGCCATAGTCAATGTGTAGAATAAATAAAACATAGTGACAATACAATAAACAAACTTAATATTATCACTAATAAGATTACAAGTAACAATACATGAACAATACTTGTACATAGAGAAATACTTGTACAAATTTTATGTACAAGTATTGTCAACAATACATGTATACATGTATTGTGATCGCCAAGTACAGGAGATCAAATGATGTCTAACTTGTTTGGGATGGATATTAATCAATTCAATGCATTGAAGCATCTCCATCCGATTTAAATTGGAAAATACTGACACAATCAGGAAAATGGCAAGAAAATTCTTCTTTCCTGTAAATGATCTTTACTACTTACCCTAGCTACTAGTACAATGCTGTAGCTCATTTTTTTTTTTTTGGACAGAGCTACAAAGAGGTCCCATTACTCGTAATGGAGCCAGCTGGGAGTGATTCACACCAGTGGGTTTATGCATATAATGAGCTATTAAACTGTTTCACTTAATTACTACATACTTTTTAAAGTCTTTGAAGTTTAACAGATATTTCTACAACACCTAATGCGTTAGTTTTACACTTTATTCGTAATCGTGGCATTGTTGTCAAAATTTGAATTCTGAAAGTGTATAATTTCTTAATCGATTTGGTAAAATTTTTCGTCCAGATCAAGTGTTTTCCGGATATATTGCATTAGCTGGGATCAAATTGTTTCTGATATGATTCTACAATACTACAATCCAAAATTTCAGTTTTGTCAACAATGCCATTATTACGAAAAAGTGTTAAAATTATGTAATTAGACATTGTAGAAATGTCAACTGAATGGTGAAGAAAGGAAAAATATAAATTAAACAATAGTGGAAAATATGTATAAATCCCAAGAGTGTTTTTGCTCCATTATGAGTAATGGAACCTCTTTGTATCTCCACCCATAAAAAAGGGGAGTTACATTATTGTAGCTATACTTACCCGTATGACCAGTAGTTGTAATATATCTAAAACAAAGCTATAATGTCAATAGAAACAGTTTTTGATTGCATGAAATTTTTGCTACATTTTCTTTAAAAAAACTGGCCTAATTTTACTTTAGGGGACCCACCACCTATACATACATTTACTCCTTACCTTAACCCTAACCCTACCCACAACCCTGCATGGACAAGGTAATGTAATAAGCAGTCATTCACCAAAATAAAATTACAGTATTTTTATTTGCTATGTCTCTGGTCATTCTCCGACAAACTAATTTTTTTTGTAAATACTAGTACTTGTCATCATGCAATACTGTTTCATCACTCAGATTTCCTCTGTAGTTAAAAGTTTGTATAGTGTTCTCGTTATTGGAACCTATACTTTAACTACAAGTCTGGCTTCTCTTACTTACATGTATTTATGACTGTGTTTCCAGTCTGTGAATAATTTTTTTTTGACAAAAATAAATTATTCACAGACTGGACAAAAACTTTGGGCTTAAATGGCTGGCACAAATTGTGCCAGCCATTTAAGCCCAAAGTTTTTGAAATCATTAACCGATGCATCAAAAGCATTTGTCCACTTCTTAAAAATTATTTGCCATGTTAGTTCTTAGTTTGTACTTATTAGAAGTAAATGTAATTAGGTTCCTAATAATTTTAAACAAAGAAACAGACAAAAAATGTAAAATAAATAAATGTCACACAAATAGTAATGAGTTGCTATCAAAATATAAGTAGAGTTGTCCATAAATTATTTGTAAAATTTAACATTACTAGCAGAACATTTTCATGTATAGCAAAAATACTGAATCTGCTTCTGCTGAAAGAATGTAAGAGAAGTATCTGTAGAATTTGTACACTGTGTATTCAAATAAAAAAATACATTTTGTTTATTTTACAGCATAACAGATTTATTTATGAATCCAAAGAGAGAGAACCTGACATTGTTTTCATTGGAGACTCTCTTATACAGCACATGCAGTTTTCAGAAGTAAGTCATACAATAGATTTTATTTCCTTTAAATAAAGGCCAAATGTTGCCTTTATTATGCACCATTGAAGATAATTTTTTAACATACATGTACTCTATGAACTTTGTAACATATTTATATTATCTGTGTAGGAATTAAATGTTGAAGAAATACGATGCTCGGATGAACTTATTTTTCATATAAACCTTTCTGTATTAAAAATATTAACCAAATACTGATCTTATCTTTCATCTATTACTTTAATAATAGTAAGTTGAAACAATAAAAGTTACCAAAATTGCTATAAAGTAGTTTATGTTAGTCTAAACCTTTTCATAAAAATTTACTTGATGTTTTGATAGTATTTTTCATGCAGTAAACATGCCTTTAACATGCACTTACATACATCTAGATGGTAGTTCATGTATTGCTTGATAATTACCTAGCACATTTTTTAGTTGTTTTATTTTTTAATGCAGCTATCAGTAAAAAAAAATTATGATGCAAGCTGCATATAAAGCCGTTACACATGATAGCAATATACTAATCTTTCTTAACAACAAATTTAACTTTCATTGCAGATCTGGTTAAAAATGTTTCAACCTCTACATAGTTTAAATTTTGGTATTGGTGGAGACCAGACACAACATGTTCTGTGGAGAGTTGAAAATGGTGAAATGGACTTTGCTGAGCCAAAGGTAAAAAATGTAATTAATTACAGTGTTCTCCTCAGGCCATTTTAGCATCTTGGCACCAAGATGCTATAAAAATCATTTAGATGCTATCTGTCCATGCAAAGATGCTATGATTTTTAACATCAATAACTCATGCTTGTGTTTGAAAACAATTAGCTGCTTACAACAACAAAGAAAATTAAACATTTCAAATTTATTGGTTTTTGATCACCTGTAATTTAACATCAAAGTGAGTAGAGTAATTAAATAAGTGTTAATTTTACATTTTGATATTATTATTATGATCCCAAGCTGACACTTATGACATTTACAAAATCATGTGATCAACACATGTTGCAAGCTATAATTTAGCATAGGAGGCCCTGAAAAGTTTTCATGGCGGACAGAATCCCTCAGGAATCGGATTATGGTAATATCGATCAGTAATGTGCATCGTGTTTTATAGTTGTTTATTTGGTACTTGAAATGATGAATGAGACAAAGATTGAAACATTATTATTTTTGTCTCGCCTGTGACGAAAGTCGCTGAAGGCGAGACATATGTATGGGAATCCGGCGGCGGCGGCGTAAACACTTGACATCTTGCTTCATATCTTAGTAAGCCCAAGCCCTAGGTCCATCAAATTTGGTCCAGAGGTAGCTTATGATGAGTACTTGCCAGTCAGTCACCTGTCACCTGACCTTGACCTCAATTTCACGGTCCAGCGACTACGTTAAAGTTTTTGGGTTACGACAGTTCCTCTGTAACTACGCATGGTAGGATGACAATATTTGGTGTATAGGTTGCTGATGACTAGTACATGACTGTCTGGTAGGTGTCACCTGACCTTGACCTCAATTTCACGGTCCAGCGACTACGTTAAAGTTTTGGGGTTACGACAGTTCCTCTGTAACTACGCATGGTAGGATGACAATATTTGGTGTATAGGTTGCTGATGACTAGTACATGACTGTCTGGTAGGTGTCACCCGACCTTGACCTCAATTTCACGGTCCAGCGACTATGTTAAAGTTTTTGGGTTACGACCGTTCCTCTGTAACTACGCATGGTAGGATGACAATATTTGGTGTATAGGTTGCTGATGACTAGTACATGACTGTCTGGTAGGTGTCACCTGACCTTGACCTCAATTTCACGGTCCAGCGACTATGTTAAAGTTTTGGGGTTACGACAGTTCCTCTGTAATTACGCATGGTAGGATGACAATATTTGGTGTATAAGTTGCTGATGACTAGTACATGACTGTCTGGTAGGTGTCACCTGACCTTGACCTCAATTTCACGGTCCAGCGACTACATTAAAGTTTTTGGGTTACGACAGTTCCTCTGTAACTACACATGGTAGGATGACAATATTTGGTGTATAGGTTGCTGATGACTAGTACATAACTGTCTGGTATGTGTCACCTGACCTTGACCTCAATTTCATGGTCCAGCGACTACGTTAAAGTTTTTGGGTTACGATAGTTCCTCTGTAACTACACATGGTAGGATGACAATATTTGGTATATAGGTTGCTGATGAATAGTACATGACTGTCTGGTAGGTTCCACCTGACCTTGACCTCAATTTCTCGGTCCAGCGACTACGTTAAAGTTTTTGGGTTACAACTGTTCCCCTGTAACTATGCAGGGTATGGTGACAATATTTTGTATACAGGCCGCTGCTGATATTTAATACTATTTACGTAATGCTTATGAAGAAATTTATTTTCGTTACTGATGCGGAATTCAGGCGAGACGTTTTTCTGTGTCCACACTTGTTTTTTACTGAAACACATCGAGTCGATATGGTTTGTGTTGTACGACATGTGTTAAAAAAGGAACCGCGCCATTTGGTCCCTTTCATTAGTATTTATCTGAAAAACAATTCAAGTTATTGAACTAAATTATACCATTATTTTACTAAATTTTAACTTATTAGTAAAAGCCATACCCGTTTCAATTTTCTATATAGAGAATGTTTTGCTCAAGTAAGCAATATTCGTTTGATCATAAACATATCAATTAACAAGCCACCAATTAAGCACTGCAAATGAGACAAACAATTATTATTATTAAGTAATTAAAAATTTTGGGGTTTTTGAGTAAAATATAAGGATTTTTTTTTTTAAGGTTTATCTGTGTATGTACGTGACTGTACGATGTGAACAATTGAAAAACATGCATTTTTAAAATCATATTCTGAAGGGATTTTGTCCGCTTTGAAAATTTTACAAGGGGGATTTTGTCCGCCTTGTAAAATGTAGCAAGGGGGATTTTGTCCACTTATGCTAAATTACCCGGAAGGGATTTTGTCTGGGGTGGGGGGGGGGGATATTGTCCTACGCTCACAACTGCCATATTCATGTATTTAACAACACAAAAATGACATGTAATTAGGTCGACTGATGATACATGCTAATGTGATGCTATCACAAATGCTGGGGAGAACACTGCTATGGCTTTGTTGAATTTCTGCAAGATATTTACATGTTCATTTGAGCAAACATCTTAATAACATTATTTTGATCCTGTATAACTTGTACAGAAATAATACATCCCTATTAAACTATGTTAAAAGTTAACCCATGGATATGTAATGGACTTATTAAAAGCTGATGGACAGACAGAAACAAAGTGCAAATAAATTTTTAAAAGCAAGAACATGCAGTGAAACTGTTTGCTTTAGAACTAAATTATTCTTGCATCATTAAAGGAGTACTTTGGAAAAAAAATGAAATTGGACATTTTATTATTGAATGAAAAGAAACATATTTGATGTTTAATGTTGTATTCCCCTATACACTGTATGGTCAATTGTTACACTTATATTGGATAAAAGCTTGTAAAATTTCATATATGGTGGTGACAATTTTGATGATCAAAGTGACAAAGTACATGTATATAGTTTTTGTATGTTTTTTTGCCAGCTATTTATAAAGAATACAGGAATGTCTAAAGATTTATGATCATGTAACAATAATAGTACATTATGAAGTATGCCTGGTTGTTTTCAGCATTAAAAGATTTTATTCAAACAAGGAACATGTTTTGGTAAAATGTTGAGTACATCTAGTTGTTCAACATGTAGAAATTGTTTTTTTTTAAGAGATATTCCTTTGTATTTTATTATTTCATTTTACAATATATAAGTATCTTAGGGGTCATCCATAATTGTCAACATTTTTCACAAGTTTGCAAAGAGCACTTTTTGAAAACCCCCTACCTCCCTCCAAAAGAGTATGTCAACATTTTTTTCAAGTCTGCACATCCACATTACCGGAAGTTTAAAGAACGTAGCGAAAAAATGTTGAAATTGAAACCCCCTCCCCCCCTAGAGTGCTCTTTGCAAACTCGTGAAAAATGTTGACAATTATGGATGACCCCTTAGGCATTTTCAACACACCATGTTGAGAAAACTGTTAATTACAGTAAATTATTATTTGCTCTTGCAAGGTAATTCTACAGATTAGTAGTCTTAACTATAATACACAGGTTGTTTATTAAAAGTTCTAAGATTTTGGGAGGCTGAATTTGTGGTATCAATTAATGGTGGCCATTGTAACTTGAACTTAACATGCTAAAAGTAATAAATAAAACTTAAAATGAACAGATAAATGCTTTAAAGCCCAAGGTTATTGCAACAATTTAACAAGTGTTTGAGATCTAAAGTTCTGCACATCAGGTAGATAAAGTTGGATAATTAAAATATGAACACATTTTATAGGTGGTAATGATATTTATATAATATTATATTTGCTTGTTTTTAGCGAACTACATACTTCTAGTGTATTACTAAGCATGCTGTCTGTAGATTTTTTGTCTAAAATTATTAAAATATTAATTATTAAACTTTTTATTAAAATGGAAGATTTAAGATGGAAGAAAGATAAAAATGTGCATTAATGTATATGTGCATGATAAGGTATTTATTCTGGTTTTTAAATGAAGAATCCAAGTGTTTTGTAATTATTGAAGTTTTTTCTATTGAATCCATTTATTGGGAATAAATTTTTTTTTTTATAAACCATGGCACAATACTACAATATAAGCAGCTGTCTTTTAACACATTTTTATTACTATAAAAACAACCTCAAATGAAACAATCTACAGCTAAGTGATTTTTTAGGATTACATTCTACCATAGTATTTATCTTATAATTCTTAGTTGCTGTGAAGTCTTGTGCTGCTGTTGGGTGACGAGATATTCATAAGATATCCTCTATCTGTGCACTTTTTCCAGAAAAATTCCACCAGTGAAGCATAACAGTTAAAAATATAAAGCATTAAAAGGCAAATATTTTTTCTTTTTATTTAATAATCAACATGTCAAATTTTTATTTGTTCAAAAAGTTTCCCATTAATGACACCCATCATTTTTTTTATTCATATAAGAGGAAGTCAATTTTGACAGATGAAATGACAAAACTATTGGTGTTGTAGTACAATAGATATCAACTGTGTGACTTGCCTGCTTATATTATCAATAAGCTCATGATGTATTTATTGAAGATACTTTACATGTACATATGTAAGATTGCGACTGTAGTTTGCATGATTAGCCAAGTATCTAACTGCAGGAAGCTTTGTCTGTCCATCTGTCCACATTCCTTGTAAGCGCTTATCCTCCGAAACCGCCTGACAGATTTTAATGAAACTTTACATGAAGGAAGTGAATCATATGTAGATTTGCTTAAAGAATTTTCGTCACTGTCGGATTTTATTCAGGGGAGATAATTGGAATTGAATGCTAAGAAGGGGTATCCCTTTGTGAGCGTGCCCACAGTCCACACTCATTAACCATGTTAAACTATTAATTAAGAAATGCTAGTGAAGATCTAATTTAGCTGTAGAGGAAAGGGAAGTTTGCAATAAGAAAATGAAAATCTTCCCAATTTTTAAAGATTTTAGTTTGTAACTGTCCATAGATTTAAATTTCACGAAATTGATCTAAGTATGTAGATTTGCCTAAATAAAGGTAGTCCTCCACTATACCTTTTATGTAAAACTGCACAGGTTTGAAACAATCCAAATTGTGGATTTTATGGATTTTTGACATAGATAAAGTTCTTAGATTTATAATCTTCATTAGGATAATATTACAATATGTCAATAAAACACACAGGAGTAGACTAACACATTGTGACTAAAAGTATTCTTTCTTTCTTATAACATCAGGTGATTGTTTTACTAGTTGGAACAAACAACCACGACCACACTCATGAACAGGTTACAGAGGGTATCCTAGCTATTGTAAAGGCTATACAAGACAGACAGAGTCATGCTCAGTTAATTGTCATGGTAAGACTTCTTATAAGTTACAATTGGTTTTTTTTCTTATTCAATTATTGAAAGCAAGCTTGCCTTCCTATTGGCTCATTAGTTGAGAGTTCTTTGCTTACATAGACTCATGTTGACACAGAAACCCTGTTTGTTGATTTTCTGACCTTTGTAACAACATAGCAGCTTAAATGTCGAGTTAACCATCAGATGGGAGAAAAGAACAAAGGTGTTTATTAACCAACATTAACATCAGAACAATTTTATTTTTTTTCAAAATTGAACCAAATAGTTAAACAACAGGGTAATTGTTGAGGTTTATAGGTGGAAAATAAAGGGAGGTTATTCCTGGCTAATGGAACATGGAATGACTTCATGTTTTAATAGCTTAGTTTTTAGAATTCCTTTGTTTTTATTTAAAATAGTGTAAACATTATTTGCATGCATAGTTGGATTAATCAATAAAAATGTACTTATAATTTCCAATAGATACAGATACAGATAAGACCTTAAACAGTTTTTTAATGTCATTCAATTGTTCTGAGAAGAATTTAAGATCATGAATGGATGTTTAACTTTTATCATATTTTAGGATATACATATATCCAATATTGACATCAATAATGGATTGTTTACATAAAAAATACATCTTTTTTTCTCATAATCCATTTTCCTGTCAAAGAAAGAATTTAGAATTTCAGACTGAAATATTCCAAATTAAAATGAAAGCTCAATACTTAATTTATACACAGTAATATACACATTCTGCTGATGCTGATCTAGTCACAAAAAGATGTCATTATTTTTTATAAAATCTACATAATAGCCATGTAGATTCTAAAAGGAAGCAACATTTTTCTTAAATATAAAGTACAAAAGATGGTTAGTCTAAACCTAGTGTATACAAACATAATAAAATCATCATTCGTTCAATAACTAATTTACATAATAATTAACCTTTTTAATTCTTATTGAAAATCTCAATTTTTCTACATCGAATTACTTTGCTGTATTTGCATATTAATTATGATGACAATGCTGTTATCTGTAAAGAATTGTAATGTAAGAGTACTCGCATTGCAATAGGAGCAGTCTAGTTTTCATTATATATGTCTTACATAAAACACTAAAGAAAATGAATTTTAACTTTGACAATGAAAAGCTATTCCTTGAAGTTTTTTGTACATGAGGAAGTCTGAGCACATGATGAAACTTTTTTGATTGATGAGGATAAGCCAATTTAACTTCCTGCAGAATTCAGTTTCTTGGATGTTAGTGTAAGCATGCAAATTTACTGAACAAGTCTTGGGTGATGTTACTTGTTTTGAATTAGTTTCAATTATCTTAGCCATTGTTGTTTACTTATCAACAGAAAAACAATGCAATATATTTCATTTCTCAATTATATTAAACTTATGTTATATTTAATATACACATTTGTATGTACATTGAAAGTGAATGTTGTTTGAATTTTGTACAACATTGTCCTTCATTATTAATGGGAATTTTCTACTGGTCAGTATGACTACAAGATTATTTAAGGTTAGCAAAGCATTTCTCGTCAAGGTTTTATTGTCTCGCCTGCGACGAAAGTCGCTGGAGGCGAGACATATGTATGGGAATCCGGCGGCGGCGGCGGCGGCGGCGGCGGCGGCGGCGGCGTAAACACTTGACATCTTGCTTCATATCTTTGTAAGCCCAAGCCCTAGGTCCATCAAATTTGGTCCAGAGGTAGCTTATGATGAGTACTTGCCAGTCAGTCACCTGTCACCTGACCTTGACCTCAATTTCACGGTCCAGTGACTACGTTAAAGTTTTTGGGTTACGACAGTTCCTCTGTAACTATGCATGGTAGGATGACAATATTTGGTGTATAGGTTGCTGATGACTAGTACATGACTGTCTGGTAGGTGTCACCTGACCTTGACCTCAATTTCACGGTCCAGCGACAACGTTAAAGTTTTTGGGTTACGACAGTTCCTCTGTAACTATGCATGGTAGGATGACAATATTTGGTGTATAGGTTGCTGATGACTAGTACATGACTGTCTGGTAGGTGTCACCTGACCTTGACCTCAATTTCACGGTCCAGCGACTACGTTAAAGTTTTTGGGTTACGACAGTTCCTCTGTAACTACGCATGGTAGGATGACAATATTTGGTGTATAGGTTGCTGATGACTAGTACATGACTGTCTGGTAGGTGTCACCTTACCTTGACCTCAATTTCACGGTCCAGCGACTACGTTAAAGTTTTGGGGTTATGACAGTTCCTCTGTAACTACGCATGGTAGGATGACAATATTTGGTGTATAGGTTGCTGATGACTAGTACATGACTGTCTGGTAGGTGTCACCTGACCTTGACCTCAATTTCACGGTCCAGCGACTACGTTAAAGTTTTGGGGTTACGACAGTTCCTCTGTAACTATGCATGGTAGGATGACAATATTAGGTGTATAGGTTGCTGATGACTAGTACATGACTGTCTGGTAGGTGTCACCTGACCTTGACCTCAATTTCACGGTCCAGCGACTACGTTAAAGTTTTTGGGTTACGACAGTTCCTCTGTAACTACGCTTGGTAGGATGACAATATTTGGTGTATAGGTTGCTGATGACTAGTACATGACTGTCTGGTAGGTGTCACCTGATCTTGACCTCAATTTCACGGTCCAGCGACTGCGTTAAAGTTTTTGGGTTACGACAGTTCCTCTGTAACTACGCATGGTAGGATGACAATATTTGGTATATAGGTTGCTGATTAATAGTACATGTCTGTCTGGTAGGTTCCACCTGACCTTGACCTCAATTTCAGGGTCCAGCGACTACGTTAAAGTTTTTGTATTAGGACAGTTCCTCTGTAACTATGCATAGTATGGTGACAATATTTGGTATACAGGCCGCTGCTCATAATTAATGCTATTAACGTAATGCTTATGACAAAATTTATTTTCGTTACTGATGCGGAATTCAGGCGAGACGTTTTTCTGTGTCCACACTTGTGTCATTATGTATACTGCTCAGGAATTTTTTCCAGGTCCTCGGGCTTCCTCTCCATAAAAACTAGATATGATATAGCTGAAAAATTGTTAAAAGTGGCATTAAACATCAAATAAATAAATGATCCATTTCAGATATGAGATGACATAATTCCTTTTTAACTATTTTCTGTCTTTTTTCTAGGGTATTCCTCCCAGAGGTGAAAAACCCAATCCTCTTAGAGAAAAGATCAAAAAGATCAATGAAAGCCTTCAAGCCAAGTTGTACAACAAACCCAATGTAATGTTCTTAAATGTAGATTTTTCTTTGTTTGTGAATTCCGAAGGTTTAATTGATTCAGCAGACATGTATGATTACCTACACATGACTAATGAAGGATACAGAAAATTCTGTGAGCCATTAGTTGAAGAAGTCCAGAATCTGTTACAAACATTTGTGAAAGTAGAAAACACGTCAATGCAGTCATCAACTACTGCTCTGGATGACCTCTGTAATGAGGGAACATGATGAGTGAATATTGGCTGGTAATCTATGTCATGGGCATTCCATTTATTGTTGCTTTTTATTTTAACAGTCCTTAAATCCTATAATTAGGCTCACATGGGTTAAAACATAAAGAATAATTGGAGAATATAGATATATTGATTATAGAACTGGCAACTTGATAAAACCAATTTAATATAAATATTTTAAACATTTTTTTTTATTTCATTGTCAATGTAACAGAGCTAAAATCTTTTAGGAGAACATATTTAAAAATGTTACAGAGATAAAATAATTGACAAAAGCTTGTTAATTTATTTTTTTATTTATAATTTTGTTCAATGGCATTATTAAACAGTGCTATACAATTGATTTTTCTGTTAATGTTAAAAGATTCTTCATGTTGAGCAATTATTCCGAATGTTCATGGTTAAATATTGTTGTAAATGCCCATTCCTATTCCAAAATATCAGGGATAAAACATTGTATTCATTGGCCCCCTTAGTAATAATCTGGGAATATTGGAATATTTAAAATAATTTAGATTTTTCTAATTAATGACTGTATTGAATCAATGTTACTAATAAAAGTCCCAAGTAAAATTTTTAAGTGAAACAAATTTATTTATTGTTCATTTTCTGTTTTTATGTTGTACAGCAATTAAACTTTGTAAACAATAATATAATAATTGTATGGTTTTTTTCTGATAATCTAAACCATTCTGTTAGTGTGTGCAGTTATTGCTAACATCAATTAAAACATTGCATAACCCTGTTGTTTTCTCCATAACTTGTAGTACTTTACAAGCAGTTTAATGCTGTGTGTGTAACATTATAAGAAGATATAAATGTCTGCTTTTAATGGTTTTGGCTGTATTCTCTGCAATGATTGAATGTAGTTCTATTCTCTGTGGCTTGAAAACTCATCACATTTGTCATATCAGGAATAAATTACTCACAATATAAATTTGTTTACCAGTATTATTAAATGATTGTTGCAACACTTGGGACTGGGAATGTAAAGTTAGTAACTTTATTAGTTGTACTTATTTTAATAATTTTGTGTATTATTGTTGAAACTTGTTGATAATTATGTGGTATGCTTGGGTTCAGAATATTTCTAAAAATTTATTTTGGGATTAGCTTTTTAATCTATTGATTGGGTATTTTAGCATAAATAAACATAGAGTTAAAATGGACATATCCAAACAAATTTGTTGGGGTTTTTGCTTGTCCATTAAAAAATTAGTAAAATTTATAACTAGATTATCTGAAGTTGTTTATCTATAATTTGTTTAATACAGAATGTATTTTGGATGATGTATTGATGAATTTAGACACGATATATTATGCTAATTTTGTGTGTAGTACATATGAGCAATGTAGGTTGTACTGTGTTTGCTAATTCAGCTATGACTTTATCATACCTTCCAATGAAAAATCCTGACTCAAACAATAAAAAAATATGGTAATATAACATGTTCATAAATTGTTTACCAACAATTTTTTAAATAGCATCTCAAAAAAAGACATCAGAAGTGTAATAAATGTCAGCATGTGGCATTTAGAATTTTTCTAAAATGCACTTTTGTTTAGCTCACCTGGTCAAAGGCCATGTGAGCTTATGTCATTACTATGCGTCCATCATCGTCTGTCTTCCTTAAACAATTTATTAGTAAACAATCTTCTTCTCTAAAACCACTTAACCAATTTTACTTAAACTTAAAACTCAAAAATTATAACAGATAGGAAAAATCGGATGGTTCTTAGGCTCATTAGAATCAAAAGTTCTACATGAGTCTCCATAGGTTGAACTTGTCAGATGACCCCTTTTAAGGGTTATGGCCCTTGAAAGAAAAAAATCACTTTTTTTATACTGTTTGCCTTTTAGAATGAAAACTATTGCAGATAGAGAAAGCTGTTGCTTGCTAAAATGTTCAGCTTAAGAAGATATAAAATTGTCTCCATGGGATCATACTTGTCAGATGACCTCTTTTAGGTGGTTTTGCCTTTTAAAGGTCAAAAATCACGTTCTTTCCTTATTTAATGAAAATTATTGCTGGCTTGAATGTTCAGCTCCAGAAACTTTACAAAAGATTCTATTTAGACCATAGTAATCGGATGACCCCTTTTAGGGTTTGTTCCCCTTTATTTTAGTTCGAAAAATCGTGTTTTCTGCTTTTTGTATAAAACTATTGCAGATACAGAAAAGCTGTTGCTTGCTTACATGATTAGCTCGTTAAACTCTACCAAAGTCTCCATTAGACCATAGCCTTCAGATAACCCTTTTAGGTGTTATTTGCCCTTTAAACATGTTAAAGGTAAAAAAGTTGATGTTTTTATGCCAATCGGAAATTCAAAAAGGTTGCTAATACAGGAATTAGTTTAACATATGATCCTATGAGAAAATGCTTAAAAAGGCTTCTTTTCTGAAACCAGTTAACCAATCAAAACAAAACTTACTAGCAGTATTGTTTGGATGGTCCTTTATAATGTTTATGTTTTTATGCCACTTGAAAATTAAAATGGCCACCACCGCAGGACTTAGTTCAACCCTTTGGGAAAACGTTTTAAAAGACTTCTCTAAACCGGTTAAACAATGGAAACAAAACTTACTAGCAATATAGGTTGGATTGTCCTCTATAAAGTTTATGTTTTTTTTTTCTGCTGATTGGAATTTCAAAATGGTCACCACAGCAGGAATGAGGTTATCATAAGAATCCTATGGGGAAAACATTTTTAAAGGCCTCTTCTCTAACACAGCTTCCTATCTAAAACTATTGAACCAGTTAAAACCAAACAGCAAGATTCATTTGATGGTCTGAACAAAGATAATGTTATTTATGCCAGTAAAAAATTGAAAATTACAGGCCTTAGTTTAACATCAAGGAAATGACATCTACATTGCATGAAAAATCGGGTGAGCAATACAGGCTCTTGAGAGCCTCTTGTTTTTGAGTTTGACAAGGTGCACATTTGTTGAAAAATGTGTTTAATGTACAAAAATAGTTTATATTGTTTATGATACAAACAACTGCAAATTTATAACTGAATAAGTGCTGACTCATTTGGTAAATACAACAGCCACTTATAATACAGTAAAATATACTATAAATTTAAAGGGAAGAGATAATCTATTAATTATTTAGTTTATTTTTTGTTTCAATTTAAGAAAGTAGATTTCAATCTATGTCAAGTAGCTATGATGAAACTGTGATTCTTGCTTAACCATTTTTGACAGTCCATTTTATCTGCTAATATTTGTGATATTTAAAACTTCCTAAGCTTAGGAGAGGGTAATTGGCTCACCTCCGGACTCCCGTCTGCCGTCAGTATGTGTACCTCTTTATGAATTGCTACATTACTACAAAATTATCTAAGCAATTCTAATAATGTGTCAATTTAAAAAAATGTAATTAAGTTGGTTGAAACTTTTAGAAATTATTTGGTGCAAGTTTGTTTCAACAGTGGTTCAGATCTCATATGTGCAATATTTAATATAAACAGTTTTTTTATGAATATTATTGTATATTTGCATGGTATTTTGTTTTATTGTAGTATCACATGCCAATGTGTAGCTTAAATAAAATGAAAAAATACAAGTTTGAGGTTCTGTTGTATTTGTACATATACATACAGAGTTTGTTTATTCTTTGTTTCTGGTTTTATGTCAGTGTTAGCACAGTTGACAAAGAAGTATAATTTCCCACCACCTTGCATCTGCATCTTCTGTTGTTATTGTCATACTTTCTGTTTATCTAGAAAGCAATTAAACAGACATGAACTGCATATGTGTACAAGTTGGAAGTAACCACTGTAAGCTCCACTGGACCATAGATTATTCTCTAGATACAAGGAAATGAATTGTCCTTGTGTGTTTATAATGTTTGCAGATGTACACAAATGTGGTTAATAAAAAAAAAGCAAGGACAAAATGCAAGGACATTTCTTGCCAGGATACTAAAACCCTAAATTTTTAAAGATGGCCTTGATTTAATTGGTTGAAAGATGTAATTTAGCAACAGGTTTGGCATTAAATACATTAAACCACAGAGCAGTTGCGGATAATTATCCATCCCTTTTAGATCACGTAGATCACAGTGGCTTGTTATACCCCACTAGTCCATCCGTCCGTCCGTCTGTCCAAATTTGGTTTCCGGATGATAATTCAAACCCTTAAATGATCGCTGGATCAACTTTTTCTAGTTTATTTTGCACACTCCTTGAGAAGTGCATAAAATGGTAAGAACCCTTTGAATCGAACACGGTCAAACTCTTAAAATGACCCTGCAAACTTGTGTGCCATATTCCTCTGTTCTAACAAGATGCTGACCGCTACAAAAGTAGAAAATCTTATAATTAGCCTTTTCTACTTGATCTTGTAACAAAACATCAATTTTACATAGAAATAAGACCTATTTTGAAACAAAAAAACATATCTGATAGCCCCGCCCTCCAATCAAGATGGCTATCATTTCTGAAGCTAAATGTCTGTGTTTACTTTGCAGCAAAAAACTCAAATTTGAACGGTATTCTTATGAAGAGAAGTATGTGACGATATTTCCCGGTGTTTGATAAATGACTGATGTTTTGTTTATTTCGATGAAAAACATATTAGAATTAATTTTATAATTATCAAAAATTCCTTTCCTCTGGAAATATTTCTGCCAATTTGAACCAAACTGAGTTTTAAATATTGTTTGGGTTTTGAGCGCCCCTGATGAGGCTTGATTAGATGAAACGCGCGTCTAGCGTAGTGAATTCTATTAACCTTGGTATCTCTGATGATATTTTATTTGCAACCACTGGGTCGATGCTTCTGCTGGTGGACTGTTAGTCCCAGAGGGTATCACCAGCCCAGTAGTCACACTTTCTTGCTGGCAGGAATAACATTGTCTAAATTTACTGCCCTGAAATTTCGAAAATTATTTACATTCTAGGGTTTTTCTATTTTCAAGGTATAGATAGCCTTAGCCGGATTTGGTATAACGTTTTGGAATTTTTGGTGATAAAAGCTAGAAAATGTCTTAATCATTTAGATTAGACAAAACGCGCGTCTGGCGTAGTAAATTCTATTAACCTTGGTATCTTTGATGATATTTTATTTTGTATCGAATGATTAAACTTGAGAATGAAGAGACGTACTCAAAAATATACAGACTACACTTTATTGCAATAATATCGTTTTTAGCTCACCTGACCCAAAGGGTCATGTGAGCTATTGTTATCACTTTGCGTCCGTCGGCGTCGTCGTCGTCGTCGTCGTCGTCGTCGTCGTCGTCGGCGTCTGTAAACTTTTTACATTTTAATCTTCTTCTCTGAAACCACTTGGCCAATTGAAACCAAACTTGGCCATAATGTTCATTGGATGGACCTTTACAAAGTTTGTGTTTTTTATTTTGATTGGTAAACCAATATGGCCGCCACCTCAAGACTTAGTTTAACATAGGACCCTATGGGAAAAAAGTTAAAAAGGGCTTCTTCTCTGAAACCGTTTAACCAATCAAAACAAAACTTACTAGCAATATTGTTTAGATGGTCCTCTATAAAGTTTGTGTTTTAGATGGGAATTGGAAATTCAAAATGGCCGCTACTGCAGGACTTAGTTTAACATAGAACCCTATGGGAAAAAGTTTTAAAAGGCTTCTTCTCTGAAACCGGTTAATCAATGGAAACAAAAACTTACTAGCAATATTGTTTGGATGGTCCTCTATAAAGTTAGTGTTTTTTATGGCAATTGGAAATTCAAAATGGCTGCCACCGCAGGACTTAATTTAACATAGGACCCTATGGGAAAAAGTTTGAAAGGCTTCTTTTCTGAAACCGGCCAACCAATGGAAACAAAACTTACTAGCAATATTGTTTGGATGGTCCTCTATAAAGTTAATGTTTTTTATCCCAATCTGATATTCAAAATGGCCGCCACCGCAGGACTTAGTTTAACATTGGAGCCTATGGGAAAAATGTTAAAAAGGGCTTCTTCTCTGAAACCGGTTAACCAATCAAAACAAAACTTACTAGCAATATTGTTTGGATGGTCCTCTATAAAGTTTGTGTTTTTTATGGCAATTGGAAATTCAAAATGGCTGCCACCGCAGGACTTAATTTAACATAGGACCCTATGGGAAAAAGTTTGAAAGGCTTCTTTTCTGAAACCGACCAACCAATGGAAACAAAACTTACTAGCAAAATTGTTTGGATGGTCCTCTATAAAGTTAATGTTTTTTATCTCAATCTGATATTCAAAATGGCCACCACCGCAGGACTTAGTTTAACATTGGACCCTATGGGAAAAATGTTAAAAAGGGCTTCTTCTCTGAAACCGGTTAACCAATCAAAACAAAACTTACTAGCAATATTGTTTGGGTGGTCCTTTATAAAGTTTATGATTTTTATGCCAACTGGAAATTCAAAATGGCCACTACCGCAGGACTTAGTTTAACATAGGACCCTATGGGAAAAAGTTTTTAAAGGCTTCTTCTCTGAAACCGGTTAATCAATGGAAACAAAAACTTACTAGCAATATTGTTTGGATGGTCCTCTATAAAGTTTATGTTTTTTATGGCAATTGGAAATTCAAAATGGCCAACTCCCCCGCAGGACTTAGTTTAACATAGGACCCTATGGGCAAATAAAAAAAATCTCTATACAACTGGTTAACCAATGAAACAAAGCTTTCTAGTAATATTGTTTGGATGGTCCTATTTAAAGTTTATTGAAAATTACAGGACTTACTTTAACATCAGGGAAATGCCATCTTGCCTATAAAATCAGGTGAGCGATACAGGCTCTTAAGAGCCTCTGGTTGTTAATATTTACAACTTTTCTTTAAATAATAAAACAACACAATTTATTTGTTAATACAACAAATATCAAGCGTTATAACAAACTCTTCAAGTTTTAATTAAAATATGCACAAAAATATATTGATGTTGTGATGCATCATATTGAATATAACTAAAATGCATGAATTGATATTTTGGGAGATTATAACTTTTAATGAAGAAGCAAAAACAATTAAACATATTTTCGCCCAAGTTAAAAAAATCCTTTAAGGAATGTGGTGAAATTGTAATTTATGTTGAGTATTTCAAACACACAAAATAAGAAATGATGCCGAAATAATTCTTCAGATTAAATTATTCATGATCTAAGTAACTGCGCTCTAATCTAACTAGTGCTTGAATTAATATTGTCAGGAATAATAAGTTTATATTTATGGGAGACCTTATAACATTGCCCTGATAAAAAGGTATACTTGGTTCAGTGTTGCCGGCTACTTTACAATGCGAGCTAATAAATAATCGTACAACCATCCCATGTAAATATTCGGAATAGTATTGTTATTATCTATTTTAAATAGAAATGGATGAACACACCTACCTACAACGCAAGAAATAAATTGAACTAAATGTTTCTTTATTTCAAATGAGTAGTATTTTAGCTATAGTAAATTTCAGATAGGGATGAAATCAAGAAGGGAAGACGTTTAATAACTTAAATTATTTCAAATTTATTTGTGCAAAGATGTATTGCCAAACATACGTTTTTTTAAATTGTTCAAAAGGGTTCAATATAGAAAGTGCGCAAACTGTACGTTCTTCTTTTTACTGGATTATGACTGCCACCTAAATATAATTGGAGTTAAACCTAAATGATACGACGTATAGCCACGCGTGAAACAATGGTTTACCATTCCTGATCACCTGGACGCGCTCCCTGTCCGATTCTTTTTTACTTACTAAAGTCTTGATCTTCTTAACCATATGATTCTTGAAAATACTACAATATACATTAAATAGTAGAATCTATTTAACATTGGAATCTTGCCAGCGATTAAAGTCTCCACACTCATGACATATGCATCAATCCTTAAAGAAATGGTGTTTAAGCTATTAACCCCGGGGGTAATAAAATAATATGAACGTTAAACACAAAAGAAAGACTGATTGATCAATTGCTAAAGTGTAATAAATCAATTTTACTAATATTGGTAAAGTTAAAAATTGTTGTGACGGTCCGGGTGGCAAAGACTTAACAATGCTGAATGGCTTACATCGTTGTTTGAAGAAAATGCACTGTCTGTATCGAGTACTGTTAATAGAGTTGATTACACAAATGGGTATAAGATAATATATTTATCTTAAAATATTTAAACGTCTCTAGTAAAATGTGCTGTAAAAATTACCGTTTCGGAAAGATCGGAAAACATTCTTTAATTAAATCAGCAACTTCATTTGTGTGCAATCGTTTTGTGAATTGTCAGGGATGTTGGTTAAAGGGGAAGATTACTACATAAAAAATACGTACTCTTCATAAGTCTCATAAAATTAACACAAAAAGCATTCAGTCACCAGAAGGAAGTTTTGGGGCGACGAAAGTCACTAAATATATTAAGTAGTATATTTTGTTTGATAACAGGATGTACACCGATGACTAATGAAATTATGAAGCAGTATTTAAAGATAAATATAAAATTACATTCATAAAAATCATTTTTTTGATAAGAACCGTTTTTCTTTGTTTAATATCTTCTTTACTGTTTTGAAAGCTTTAATATATACATTGAAATCCATCATTACTATTACGACTACAACAGCCACTAGAACGAGAACTCCCATAGAACCTATTGCTTTTGCTGATGGACGATCATCTTCCGCACTGTTCAGTTTACTTCTACCCAAAACTGTATCCTTTTCATCTATTTTAATATTTTTAATAATTTCTGCAATTCTCTCGATTAACTCTGCATCCGTCATATTTCTTAGTGCAAATATTCCCAAACTCTCACATGGACACATACAATTGCCCGTGCCTATATTTGCACTTATTGTCGTTGTTTGAGTTGCACTTTCTGTAGTAACTGGACACGTGTTTGTTTTGGAAATGCTGTCATAACATAGATCACGACAACTCCAAGATTGTGGTGGATCAGGACATGTACTTATATTAGCTGAAACAACCATATTTTATGAGTTTTTTTTTCAGCCATGTTATTACAAGTATTATTTTGTTCAACTATAGTCAGTGTTTACTGTATATATCATTTCCGATTTCAAGAGTTATTTAAATGAGACGTTTTAAGGCATACTACGAGCGACATTATTTAAAAATTGTAAACAGTTGTCATATACAGTGATTTCATTAAAATACTTTAAAAATATTAATTGAAGACAGTAATATCTTTTTCGTTCATCAAGAAATAGTTCCCTCAATTTGCGAATGTAGGCACATTTGTATGTTAAATAGCCAAATTTGGCAGGGGCCTCGCCCGATGCGCAAGTGCGAACTCTGATATTTTAATAAGCAGTCAATCATTTGTTAAATACAATAAAATTGTTTTATCTCATAATCCAAATGAGGTTAACACGTTTTGACGTTTCAGTAAATGCAGTAGCTTACTGTATTTAGCATAGTGTTTGACTCTTTTACGAAACAGACGGTACAAGCAGACATAGCCCGTTCATTGAAGGTATTACTTTATAATAATTACCATAAACTTCGACTTCACAGAACTGTAGGTTAGTACTTAAATTTTGAGTTTGTGTGATTCTCAGATAGCGACCAGTTACTCCTGTCATACATGGTATGGAATAAGGATTGTTCATCGTTGCAAATGAAGGTCCACTAATGTCTGTTGCACAATTGTTAGGAACTATTTGGCTTCCATTCGCATCAATTGTTTCACTGATGGTTAAACTGGTATGATTGATTTTATCTTAAAAAGAATCATACCAAGAGTTTTTTTATGTACTATATTGACAAGATTGCCAAGAAAACACAAAGATCAAGTTAGATTATTGTCTAAAGGTTATCGTAAAAGAAGGTAAAAATGTTGAGAACATTTTAAAAAGTATACAGACGAAGAACAAATGAATGTTATTAAATAAATAAAGTAAGAAGATTGGCAATTCCAATAATTGTTATCAAAATTTAAAATTAATCTAGCTGATGTATTAAAATAAAATTAGATCTCGGCAGTCTTGCCATTAGCAAGTTTTTTGTCGAGTAATTATTATTATTATTTAAAAGATTGCAATCAACCGTTTACATACCATAATGTAAATACCCTGGGTAATCTGTTCGGACTGATATGTTCACAAATGCAACAGTGTATGATGCTCCTAAGTCAACCTGCCACCACGGATGGACTTCAGACGGCGCAGAATGTGTGCATGATCCCCCACTCCACACGTGACTTTGTAATCCATCTACTGCATTACACGCGTATCCATTGGACATGACAGTTTCGTAGTAAAATGACGATTGGGACGTCTGTCTTCGATAAGCGACATTGCAGAAAATCGAATACGAAAAACCTACAACACAATGTTAAAAGCAGCTTTAAAGCACTGAAACTTATCTAAAAATGGTGTATTAAATATTATGGTCTTTCCCACTACAGTCGAAAGATCTTGTATTTCTTATGATTATTTTTTGTCTTCCTCCGCTGAGGTTGGTCAAAAAGTTCAAATCAGCTTTAAAGCACTGACACTTATCTCAAAATGGTGTATAAATTATTAAGGTCTTTCCCACTACAGTGGAAAGATCTTATATTTCCTAAGATTATTTGTTTCATCTTCCGCAAAGGTTTGCCAAAAGTTTCTTGACATATCATTTCGATACTTGCAACATTAATCGGTCATTTTAGACCGATCTATTTTTAGCAACAAAGTTATCTTGTAGATGACAAAAAAATTACATTTTAGATACAATTTCTGTATAACAGTCAAAGTAAGATGTCTGTTACTATTTGATAATTTCCTAAATCCTTGTTTTTTTACCGCAATATCATATATATTAACATACAAGAATTCGGGCCCCAGTTGAATAAAACTTCTCAAATTTCCCCAAATCCTTGAAATTTTTAAGCAATTTGACTTTATGATTAATGTGAAAATCCTCAAATTTGAGATGTGTTATGAAACCGGTCCCAGAGAGAGAGAGAGAGAGAGAGAGAGAGAGAGAGAGATAGAGAGAGAGAGAGAGAGAGAGAGAGAGAGAGAGAGAGAGAGTTACTTCTATGGTTACTAATAATGATTACGAAGCCATTTCTACCAAAAACATTTACAAGTACTTACCAGGAAGTTCAGAAAATAGCAGCGCTATAAAAATGATTGCGGGTTCCATGTCTGTGAATATATGGATAAACTTTTCTTTCCTGTAAAGTAATAGGATTTGTGTATTACAACCATGAACTTATAAAATATGTTTCTAATGTAATGTATTGTACTGAAAAGATACATAATACTATTTAAAGAAGAAAACGCCAGTTTTTTTACATAATTTCATCTGTTTATTGGTCATATGAACATGTTTATAGTGTACATCATGAATTTTCAAATACAAATGTTGTAGTACACTCAGTTCTTTGCCTTTAATACTTATCGAACGATACGTTAAAATATTCATGTAATTTACACTAAAATGCAAACTTAGAATGTGACTTTTAAAAGGGTCTCATAAGCGTTAAACAAAATGAGTTTTAACGTCTTTGATTCTTTACCGAAAAGCACGTGTCAATGAACATGAATAGAAATCCTTATAGTTTTTGTAGATGTAGGTGAATTCCGCATCATTAGACAAATCCTGTTTTTTTGCAAATTTGGAAGAATATCACTTAGCATGAGAAATATATATTTGAACATTTCTTTCTAACATGGGTATTACGAACTATGGCCTGGTTTACCAAAACGTCGTGTGCATGAATACTTCCTATACTGAGCTGTCAGTAACGAACACGAGATCTGCTATGAAAATATAACCATAACTGGAAAAATGAGTCAAATAATAGAAAATGGTGATAATAGTTTTCTATTATTTTTCAAAACAAATAATCTACTCATGTGAATCTTGGCATTGGCTTAAATTTAAGAAACATAACGCCTTTATATGTCTTAAAACTTTTCTCTATAAAATAGCTAAAGTATCCGAATTAATATATTTTCGCTTTATTCGTGCCACAATGACAACTCATTTTGTGTTCATTGGGGTTCACAAGCGCGATTTTAAACATGCATCGTTTTACATTCAAAATGAAATGTGTGTTAGCTTACACATATCTTCAAATTGTGTCGGTTTGTTTGGTTTTGGTTTTTTATTGTCTTATTCGTGCGATTTGATACATTGTCATTTAAGTAACGAATGGTTCCATGGCGACTGTTCGATATGGCAAATCCTTGATGTTTATGCACAAGTGTGCCCAAATTTGAAACAAATAAGACCAATATCTTTAAACTAAATTAAGTTATTATAAAACGCTGTTATAATTACATTTATCTATCTAAATAAATTTTGTTTGTTTAAAAATAAGTATTTGTAACATTTGATTTTCTTATATTTGACACACTTTATATCTGATTTCCAAACTGGAGCCATTTGTAGAACATCAATCAAACATACCGCGGCATGTGTACATTTATATACAATCAAAGATTAATAAAACTGTTGCGTGAAGTTTGCGAACAGTGTTTTATCTATATTCATGACGAGAACTACTTAAGAAGCAATAGCTGGAATAAATGTAATTTTAAATAAATTTCAAATATTGTTTAGGTTCGAGAGCCACTGATGAGTCTTGATTAGACGAAACGCGCGTCTGGCGTAGTAAATTTTATTAACCTTGGTATCTTTGATGACATTTTATTTGCAACAACTTGGTCGATGCCTCTGCAGGTGGACTGTTAGCCCTCGAGGGTATCACCTCGTAGCCCAGTAGTAACACTTCGGTGCTGACAGGAATATCATTGATTCTTTCCTTTATATAGTCATTCCCCAAATTACTGCCCTGAGATTTCGAAAATTATTTTAATTCTAAGGTTTTATAATTTTCAAGGTGTAGATAGCCTTAGCCGGATTTTGGTATAACGTTTTAGAATTTTGGTGATAAAAGCTCTACAACATCTCATTCATTTGGATTTCAAATATTGTTTAGGTTCGAACGCCACTGATGAGTCTTGATTAGGCGAAACGCGCGTCTGGCGTAGTAATTTTATTAACCTTGGTATCTTTGATGACATTTTATTTGCAACCACTAGGTCGATGCCTCTGCTGGTGGACTGTTAGTCCCCGAGGTTATCACCAGTCCAGTAGTCACACTTCGGTGCTGACAGGAATATCATTGATTCTTTCATTTATATAGTCATTGTCTTAATTTACTGCTCTGAAATTTCGAAAATTATTTTAATTCTATGGTTTTTCTATTTTCAAGGTGTAGATAGCCGTAGCCGGATTTTGCTATAACGTTTTGGAATTTTGGTGATAAAAGCTCTACAACATCTCAATCATTTGGATTTCAAATATTGTTTAGGCTCGAGCGCCACTGATGAGTCTTGATAAGACGAAACGCGCGTCTGGCGTAGTAAATTTTATTACCATAGAAATAGAAATTTGTCTTTTGTAAATGTTATAATGCCTACTGTTTAAGACGTCTACAAAAGTAGCCATTCGATTGCAAAGAGAGTGATACTGTATCAGCGCGCTACATATTATTTCAACCTGACAACACTCGCCTTATCCCTTATATATACATGTGTATCTGTCAGTCCTGGAATCCATGTTATACTGAGCATAAATGCCATTTGATAATTACACACACTATAATTTAAGATCAGAATTTGAACTTTAATATTATCTCGCTGTTATATCATGTTACGATATAATTGGGTATGAAAATAATGACAAGGGTTGGTTAGGGCTGGTAATTGGACTGGAATATAAAATTGTAAAATATGAAATTTGAGACTACACGCATTGTATATCCCTAGAGATAAACTATATCTTTTTTGTATTAAATTGTATGGAAATGTCTTGAGAAATTATGTATTTTGTATTGATTTTGGGTAATGGATTAATGAAAGCATTAATCTAGTAAACTTTGTCATTAAATCGAATATTTTAGTGATTTAACTACACAAATATATAGAAGGAAATAAAACAACATAATGGCACATACAGTACAGCTAGCTGGTTTCTTCATTATATTTTTTGACAAGGTGGTATCTTTGAATCAAGATTTTATACTATGCTATGTGATCATTGAAGTCCATCGTAGATATTAAATCCATTCAAAGTATACGAACACTTTTTGTGTTCTTTAAAATAGACACTTTAGGTAATAATCCAGATCTACTTAATAAACTTTTAAAATCCATTTTAAAACCACGCAGAAAAAAGTGAAGTGCATCTAAATATAATATTAGATTTTGCAATTAATTTAAGGGCCGGTAATTCCTAAAATGCTGTCAATACTTATAAACACTCTTTATAAGAGCAACAAGACAATAGTAGCAGCACTCGGCAGCACTAGCCAGAATTCCAAACAAGAAACAAAATTGAACCAACAGAGGAATACTCAAAGGGGGATTTGAATGATATTTCTGACGATATACTTAAAATATGTGAATCGAGATGTGATTTTCATTAGTGAAAATCAATTGCCATCGGAATTATTAACCTTTCTTCATAAATTTGTTTATATCTGTATTTGTCTGTGGTACATCGAAGGTCAATTCAATGGTGGTACGTGTGGCTTTGTTGGGGGAAAGCCTTACAAGCTTTAAACTGTCTCGGCACCTCTGTTTCGATGAAAAATTTGTTTTGTATTATGTTGTTACAGCTATAAGTATTTCATTTTTTAGATTTACTACATATTATTATGTTTAAATAAAGTAATTTTTGTAAAATTTATGAAATGCTTTTGTTTTTATTAACATAACAAGTACTAACTGCAGCTCACTGAAACATTGTAATTTGTTTATTGTTTTGATTTAAACAAGCAATCTATTTAATCTAGGACTTAAAACATAGTTTGTGACTTTCTTAAAAAATAAGACTGTAAATTCAAGCTCTTATTAGTCAAAAGCAGTATACTATGTTCTAAGTAACAAACAATTTCATGGTTTAACTCAACACTTTGCAGTAATAAACTTATTTACCATCACTGGAATAACTACATTTAAAATGACCTTAAACGACTGTACCACATGCATACGTAAACAAAAGTGTTTTGGGAAAGTTGTCCTGTATCCCCCTTTATTAGGTTATTTTGTTTTTATTCTGGAGGCTGCAAAGTGTTTAGATCGTTGCCTTTTTGGTTAGGGTAAAGAATAGTTATGGGTTACCATGGCCTTCTATGAATGACCGCTCCTTGCAGATGCAAATCATGTCGGTTTTACAGGGTAGAAATAAAAAAAATAGATGTTAAGTGTTTATTACGTGCATCAAGATCACTTCAAGGTAAAAACCATTCAACAAAATCCTGAGTATACTTATAAACTGATACCAAATCTCTTAATTCTAGAAGCAGAAAATACAGTTTATATAACAAATTAACGCATGATAAGCAGAAACAAGGATGCCAAACCGGCAAAAAATCCGAAAAGATACCGAAAGTCAAAGCAATTGACGTAAAACCAGAAGTAAAATTCATTCAATTTCGAAACACGAGATCATGTCAAAACGTACGAATTATAAATTTTTATTAGAGACGCCATAACGTAAGGGTTACCAGTTTTTGAAAAAGCTGCTTAAATAACTTTTCCTGAACGTTAGGTTTTTTGTTGCGGCTACATTCTTTATAATCTACAAAAGAGGTATTGTATGCAATGCACTTGGCACTTTCAAAATATGTCACAAATTATATTTTTTTTCTTATTCTCATTATAACTTTTAAAAGTTCTCTGTTTTATTAGTTGAACTATGTCCATCTGGAAAGCATTATTTGTAGGCACATCGTAAGGAGTTTGGCAGTTCGTTGGTAAGCCACGGTACCTATTAGAATATAATTAGTCGCATAAGAAACTATGCATACAGTACCTGAGATATTTTTTGTGTGCATCAATTATCACAGTTTTTAATTCTTTTAAGAACACGTAGTAAAACGTGGTGCTGTTCAAAGTTTATTCATATAACAAATTTACAACATTCGGTAAATAGGACATATACATGAAATAATTTACGTTGTATACCAAAGAATGTTTGATAAATTCACACTTCGGTTAATGCACATGATCTACGGTAACATCTGTGATAGAGCTCCTCTTTAACCTTAAAGATAAGATATTTGGGATGTTGTCGCCACCTTTATTCGTTTTTACTCGTTCCAAGACTCATCAGTGGTGCTCCAACCAAAAAAAATACATTGAAAAACTAATAATTAAGATGTTGGGTAGCTTTTATATACTTTACATCAAATCCGAATGAGGTCATCAAAAAAGAATTATAAAAGAATGTCGACGTTGTAGGGCAGTAAATTTAAATAATGTATAAACCAATGATATTCGTGTTAGCATCAAAGTGTGACTTTTAGGCTGGTGATGCCCTCGGGGACTAACTAATCAGAGATTTAAATGAAAATGTTATCAATGTGTCCAAAGTTAGGCAATTTACTAAGCCAGACGTGCGTATTATCGGCCGTTCATGTCTCAATTGTGAAGTTTCTATCAGTTTGCATTTTTCTGTCGCGGTGGAAGAAACTTCATACATAGGGAAAAAGTATCGGATTATTTTTTAAAAGCATCGGCTTGCTTTTTTCAACTACCTAACCGATCATGTCACAGTTGTGATGCTTCTATCGGATGGTTATTAAAATCATCGGGATACTTGTTAAAAACATTGCGATACGTTTGAAAAGCATACCGAAGCTTTTAAAAAGCATTAAGAATCGCGATAAAAAAACATTAAAAAAGTATCGCGATGCTTGTTTATTTTAGGCATGATGTTTTTCCATTTGCCTACTTTGCATTTGTCTACTTAAGAGTCAAGAGGGACGATCAGAGCAACAATATTGTGAGATCTAATAATGTAGGCGTTGAACAGCATTTATCACAGAAAAGTTAAATCCAAATACACCTACCTTTCAAAGAACCCCAGAAACTAAACACAATTCCCAAATTTCATTGCAGTAAATAATTACTGTTCAATTATTTTTGTACTTGATTTGTAACATTTGACAATACAATGGATTTTAAAATAAATCTATTTAAAGTTATAAAAGCACTCTCTTCAGCGGTTCAAATAACGTGCAAACAATTCAAATTGAAAGAGATTTTGACTAATCTGTAATTTTCCTACCAGCAAAAAATGAAAAATAACTTTACGGATTGTTTTATCCAATACAGAATTTTTTTTAAATCTTTTTATTTTTAATTCGTTTCTCATTACTTCCATACTACGAATGTTGTAATATTTACCTTATTATAAAAAAACACTTCTCGTTGTACCTGGTTTTCTGCGTTTAATTTGTGTTCTTTTTCTTGTTAGTGCCACGATTTTTTTCAGTATTGATTTTCAATATGTTTATCACATCAGGACATCGGTATGTTAACCGTAATATGAATATGAATAATTAACAATAAAAGACGCACGGGACATTCACGTTTCTCCAACATTTAAAAAAATTTATTCACGTTTCACCAACATGAAATGAACAATGGAAGGGCTTGTTGTTTTTACAACAATCAAATATGTTGTTTTAAACTGTTTACAGTAAAACCTGGGAAATCTATCTGAAATTTATGGCAAAGTTATAATATATAAAAAAGAAAAAAAAAATTTTTTTATTATGTCCTCATATCATAAATCATAGTACCACAGGATATCGTTGAAGATGTATGGTTAAACGCACTTGAAGATGCCGAGGATATCAACATCGACAAAACCCAACTTCTCCGACTACGTGACAGAACACTTGGAAGAGAACAAAGTTCATCCGCAAGAAATTTAACAACTTCGAAAACGCAGGACCAAGGACCAACAACTACTTAGAATGATTGCAAAGCAAAATAAAGAAACTACAACACCATGCGCACCCTAATGTCTTCCAACTGATTGAACTACAAAAGAAAACGCAAGCAAACACAAAGGCCAACCAGATTCAAACACAGGCAGGAGGAATTCATCGTCAGAAACAGAAAAAGGACCGACATCGACCACAGACTTTAGACACTAAAGACAAGACTCATCAACCAGGACATAACAGTATTTGACTACGCCGACTAAGCTACCTTCTGCCTTAACCTTGAACTCCGCCAGTAAATTTATGCAAGTTTAATTCTTTTGGCTATGTTTAATAAATTAAATAATGTTTTTATTATGTTTAACACATATATTATTTTTACCTGTTATTTAGTACTGTAATTCAATTAAATATGTATAATATTCTGTATTCTTTACTGTACTTATTACTTTAATAAATGCTTGTTAATTTGTACTGTAATGTTTAATTTGTTATATGAAAAGGCCTGTTACTCTGTACTGTAATTCAATTAAATATATATAATATTCTATATTCTTTACTTATTACTTACCAAATATTCGTTTATACATGTTTTACTGTTGTCTTAATTACAGTTAAGATTAATTAAGTTTGCGTACTACCTATTCACGTTTCTCCAACATACTTTTTTCCTGAAATATCAAATGTTGGAGAAACGTGAACACACCAACTTGGGTTATTGTAAACGGTTGATGAATTTGCTATTTTACTGACGGAAGCATTCCAATTTTGAGGTTCTTTCTTCTGATTGTTAAATTATATTGTTAATTTTAATAAATATATTATTTTATTTCTAATTCATATTTCTTTTTTTTTTCTACAAATATAACACAAGAAAAATAATATGATTTTGTAACAAGGGAGGATCTCGGAAATTGAAACAGCCAAAATACCTCAAAGTAGGCTGGAAATAGAAAATTTCTATATTTTCATATTAAAATCGAAATAATTCATGGCTGCCAAAATTTGATGGTTTTTTTTTAAATATTGGTAGGCATTAAATTCGTGATATTTTAACACTCGATAACGCTCGTGGCAAGATATTCATGAATATAATGCCTACCCATATATAAATAATACATAAAATTGAAGCAGCCATAAATTATTTCTTAACTACCCCTTAATAACATGTTTAAAAAGTGCACCACAATAAACTGAGTACTTGTACAACTAAAGTTTTGTTGTCGAAAAGAAAAGCAGTCAAAACGGAACCAAGTTTTTATAGATTATAAGGAAATAAAATCTCCCCCCCCCCCCAGCATACAAATATGCTTGGCATTTGAACGTAATTTTAAATTAAAAATTCCGAGTCGATTATGTCTTTTCGTTTGTGTTTTTCATGGCGTCTAGTGATTTGATGTAGCCTTTAAATTCTTAATTTTTTTTGTCAGGTTATGCGTTATGTTTGTCTACTACTTATGTATTAAATTAATTTATACCTAGAACGTCCTAATGTTTTCATAACAAATGTCTGTTTGTAACTTAATTACTCTAGATTTATTAATTTTAGAACAAACACAAATCCCACATTAAAATCTGACATGTTTATTTTAACCTTTTTATTTCACACACCTTAAGTTTCATTTTGAATTTTTTAAGTAAAACACAAACAATGTTTCCTTACCTGCAAATATTGCACACAACCTAATAATCATTATATTAGTATGACATTTTTCCTATGCTTAAAAGGAAACTCTTTTAACGAATATATAATTCTGAAATGTTTCGTCACGATACGGTTTGAATTTGATTCAATTCACCCAATCGAAACATTGAATGCAATATGTAAACGCAATCAACAAACACCTTTAAGAGAACAAAAATACATTGTGCGGAGTATAGCTAAAGTAATCGTTTGAAGTTTTACAATGTTATCTTTAAGTGATATTGAATTTGCAAATGTAGATATTTTTGCGATCAATTATAATTTGACGTTAGCATATTCAAACAATTGTTGTAGGTATTCTGATCTTTGGGATCGGACACTGCTGTTTACTATTAAGCTATATTTACAAGGTTGTCTTATTATACCTAAGTAGACTTTATCCCATCCCATGAGACGTTCTATGGTCGCCACAATGATTTATATGATCATTTTTGGACATTCGTCTTACAAATATGATCAGATATTTTTTATATTCTTTAAGTAACTTTTCATCTTCTTGATTCGATTCTTGCCTGGACATGACAATGAGCTACTTGACCGGGTGTCTTTTTATAGGCAAGCACTGCTTACTGGTTTGCTAGATGTGTACTTGCCCTTGACGTTAGGCACTTGTTGGTCAGTCGGTGACTTTGCTATTTTTCTTCTAATTTAAATAGACTAGAAACGAAAAATAATGACGTAAATAGTAGCAATAATATAAAGAGAGATAAAAAGACAACAGAAAACTAAATAAGAGAAAAACGGACTCCTTTAAAAACTAGAATGAACTCGGTTAAAACGTAAGCAGTCCATGTATCACATGTGTCATCAAGGTTTCAGTTTAAACATTATTACTCATAACGCAAATCATCACAATATCATGCAATACGTTACAGTATACTGGAACAAGATCTGGTAAGAAACACTATACTAAAAGTCACAACCCCGTGCGCTCCGTTGTTTGCTTGCATTTTGTTTAATTCCTTTTTTTGTACCGTTGTATTGCAAAAATCCAATAGAAAAGGTTTTTTTAACGATAACTTGACTATGTTTCATACGATACCTCTTGTTTACATGTCACAAATCGGCCTTGACTTTTGCTACGGGAATTTTACATTGTAAGTCAGCAGTTTTTTTGTTTTTAAAGGGAGCTTGTGTTATTCACCAAAGTTCGTTTTCTTTCGTTGCGTTCAATGGTATTCGGATAATTTGCGAGACTTTTCCTGCCTTGACTGCAAACGACTGTAACGTGTCTGGACATATTTTATATCACCGAGCAGTCGTAGCGTGTTGTCTGTTCGAGGTCAACGTTAATATAATTGTTTGTGCCGCAAACGGTATAATACAAAATATGAAACAAGAATAAATTATGAGTAACTCGAACCCATAGAAACCATGGGACGATTAAGCAGTGCCAGCATCTATATAAATACCCGTCTGCAATACTTACGCATGGAGATTTGAATCTTTCTTACGATGAAAATGTTCTTATATTCAGAGAAGGATCCGAACGGTTTGATATAACTTAATTGTTTTCTTTGATAGACCAACATAAGTCAGCACTTTCCCCTTCTTTCCCCTTCTAAACTTGTGAATTAACCCCAAAATATTATTTTATGCTCGTTCTTGTACCCGGTGTTATGCTTTAATATATATTTCTGTATTGCGGAGAGGACGTCCTAAGTATGCATTTACTTGTGTCCAATCCATTTTGTATAATTTACAAATAAAATATGTTTAAACTAACCCGTCTAGTTACTTTATAAGTTTTCTACATTTGTCAAATTTTACTTTTTACACAACACAACAGCCCTAATATCAATGATGGATGTTAATGCCCTTGGTCGGGACGGTTGTTAGATGTTAGTAATTCATGGACTCCACCAAGGTCGTTTTGTGGAAGCCCGGACTTCAGGATACATGTGTATCAGGTCGAAAAACTCGACCGCATATGTCCTACTAGCGGCCGGCTACTACAATGTATTTTAGCCTACTCCAGTGGGTAGAAACATTTCTCCACATTGACCGTCTTAGAGATCGTACATCTGCAGAGTGCAACAATTGACTTACTTACTTATGGTGGATTTTAACGATTGAGCAATCTGCCTTGCTATTTATACCCTATTATGGATTATGTTATTTCCATAGGATGATTCTAACCTAGTCCGCATCCTAGCAACAAGGATTACGATAAGCAGGGTTAACCGCATCACTATATTACTATTGTTAAATAACCTGCAGTTTTTAAAACACCTATTCACAATAAATAATTCTTCACACGACATTTCCAGAAAGGTTTCGAAGACACAACAATCCGTCTGCTCTTAACTTTCATTTCCGTTCTAATTTAGGTCAAAATCCAATATAGAAAATTGCCATATCATAGCAGTTTTTATTTTTCACGCAAAAAATATCAAAACGGACACGTTCACATTTTTTTTATCTACGTAATAGCATAAGCCTGACCAAACGAGTTAAGCAGTTTTTATTTGTCACGCAAAAAATATCAAAACGGACACGTTGACTTTTAGGATAAGCTGTTATCAAAACCATTTCCTGATATAAAACTGCCAACATTATTCCGTAAAAAAGTGGAAATAAAAATTGTCTATCGTTAAGTGTTATCAACTGAATTTATTTCAATTATTATATTGTTCAAAAAGACAATTTGTATGCATTAAAAGTAATACAGAAAAAACGAAAAAATAGTTATCCAATAGACGTGAACTATTGTTTATATACTCTTTATGTATTTGTACCTATACTATAAACTAAACAGTCTAAAAATGTTATTGTTTTGTTCATCGTTTAGTAGGAATGATACAAATAACAGTGGGTTTATGTATACTGTAATCGATAAAGAGAGAAAATATTTTGCTGTCACAGATGTGTATATGTACAACGAAACGTAAATAATACGTAAAACCACGTGAATTCTTAGGTATCCGAACTTAAATACAAGAAAAGAGATGTTAATTTAAAAAACCTATAGCAAATTCGTAATCTACAATGTAATAACTGAACAGTTCAGGATCCTATATAATACATGTAGTATATATATATTTTTTGTTTGTTACTTAATTTTAGGCCAACTTCTTCGTCATTTGGCAACTGCTCCCTCAACTTTAGGGTATAAGTTAGGAAGTATTCGGAATAAAAATGTGCACATGTTACATTAGGTTATGGGGCCTGTATGGTGCTGAATATTGTTCCAATACTACTTTTAGTAAAATATCTTAAAGATTGTGGGAAACTTCTCTTCTAACTGACTTGTGCAATGGTATAGGCTTATGACTATGTCTTCTTAAGTTGATTTACCACATAACCCTGAAAGGAATTAGGTTATTATTCTAAAACATTATGCACTTACTTATAGATCTTCCGTTTAACATGATTAAAAGAGAGATTGGTCTAAAATGCTTTATCTAAAGTAATATCGCCAGATTTATAATAAAACAACACATGTACCGCATTTTCTGTATCATTATTATATATTTAAAGGCTAAAATTGTTATACTATCAAATGATATTTTTATTCACAACTTTATAGACTAGAACTGTAAAGGAACTTTGCACCCCGTGGAGTACTTTTTTTTCTTATTCCACCTTTTTATTACGAAAATCCAGTAAAAAAGAGTTATACACGATAACCTGTCCACATTTTACACTATGCTCCTGTTGTTTACATGTCGGAAATCGTCACTGAGTTATGCTATCGGAATTCTACATTGTAAGTCAGCCTCTTTGCTTCTTCAATTATATTCTACCTTACTGCGTTCGTCCGAATATAAAATAGTTATGTTCTATAGGCTGAAGCAGACATGTAATTATATGTTTCTGGCAGGATAAAACAAACTTCTAATGTAGGTTTGCTATTCGCCATAACCTTTATTATCGTAATAATTATTAACACATTGTATTACATTTCACATAAGAGCTAAATAATAATTTAATTCCGTATGTTAATAAAATAAAAGTGTCTACTCTTGATGTTAAAGCGAAAGTCGATAAGGACATATGAAAAAGCACGGGTTTTAAATGTATAAGATGTAACGTAACATGAATATTCATAAACGGACAACGAAATTAATTACATGGATCTAATATTGTATACAAACGTTCGTCTGCTTTTGTTATGTAAAATGATATTCGGACAAACCGTAAGACTTTTCCGGCGTCAACAACAAACGAAGAGGCCTGAAAGGTTTCGAATACATAAAATCAACTGCGCCTAGGTTACACTTCCGGAGGGGAAATAGTAGTTGATTTCAAAATATTATTTTTGGATCAACAAAAAGAGCATAAGCTTGACCATACGCAGTAACATGTTTTGTTTTTATTTGTGCAGCAAAAATTCTCCAGAAAAACACGCTATAGTTCAATGTTTCTTGTTGTTATTGAAATGTTTTGATTGTTTAATTCAATTTGCACAAAAGTTATATTAATTCAATTAACAAATACAACAAATTAAACCTTTTCAACATGTTTACAGTGCATAAAGGTTTAGTACACTTTCCTAAATTTTAAACTGCAGATGACAAGTTTCGAACGTGCAGAAGGGAATTCTGGTTGCTGTTTAAAATTTGCGTAAGAGGAATTCCAAATCATTTACATAAGTTTAAAAAAAATAGCTGTGCAATGTCGTTTTTTTCTTCAAAATTTAACCATGCAACAATCACGTGTATATCGGCCGTTTAAAAGAACCTCTCAAAATACAGCAAATCATGTGAAAGGGTTAAGCAATTCAAATTTATGCAACAATTTCAATTAATAATGTAAAATATGATATTATTTAATGGTTTATTCCTTACAACAAAATAACAATCAATAAATGGTATTAATTTGTGAATGACTATAATTATTTGTTATTGCGTTGTTAATATATGCGCCATTCCTTATCAATAAATATAAGACCAGTAAAGGAAACTGAACTAATTTAATAAACAAAAATGAACAAAATCTGAATAATTTATAACAAGAATAAAAAAAGAATAAAAAAGTAGTTACGGTCAAGATGGGCGTGTTCACATGTCAATTGTTTTATTGGAAAAAAAGTTTTTGTGCGATCAAATAACACACTTGCATCTATAATATATATGCGATTAACGGAACTGTCGGGATTATAAACCAAGGTTACAGCATAAAATGACTCGTCCGCGCCTTTAAAGGGAAACTTCGCAAAAAAAATGAAAATCTGATATGTTATTCTTCAAATAAAAAGAAATATAATTGGCTTTTGATGCTTTATTGTATTCTTTACCGTTACGCTTCTAGAGTGGATTAAAGGTGGGAAAATTTTGTGTATGGGGGCCGCCATATTGACAGTATTTTATCACGTGACTGCGTTTGTGACGTGATAAATGTAATTATCCAGTAAATATGATAAATAATCCAGTTTAAAAATATGTTTTTCTGCCATAGCTCTTTCAAGAATATATAAACTGTGGCGATAACTAATGACCGGCATACAACATAAGATTACCAAATACGTCTTAATGTTTTAATGATCTTTGTTTTAATAAAAATATTTTTAGACACAAATTGTAACCTGTCTTTATTTAACTCAGATATAATTTACCTAAATAATAATTGTAATAAAAGATATATGATTATTTTTATATATAAAATAAAATTCCGTGGATAATTTTGCACGTCTTGAAACGGCAGTTGTACCTGGACGTGAAAATGTTACAGGTAAATCATTACTCGTTTATGAAGGGTAATTAACAGAATTAGCTGGTAAACAAACAGGATGTTTATTGCAATTACTAGATCATTTGAAGCCGACTTTGAAGTATGAATATTCGGACTTTTTCAAAAGCTAACCAGATTAAAGGTTAATCATGTAATTCGAAATTAGAAAGCCACACCCCCTCCAGCCAAGGACAGGTATGATTTGAATACACCGAAGTGTCAGAACACAGCATGTGTATAAGATATCGAATACCTTTAGATGCAAAGTCAGAGGAAACGTAAAACTTACACGTTAACTCAAATATACACAACATGTAAAAGTTTGGAAACTGCGTTACGCACACGCACAATAACTGTTACCAGTAATTATAATTATAATAATAACAATAATAATAATTATAAATGTGTTAAAAGTGAAGTGAAATTTTGATGCGCGAAACAGAGTATTTAAAAATATTTCATTTAATGACCGTTATATCTTAAATAGTCAACTTCGCAAATATTTTGTATAAAAAAGTTTCCTTCAATAAGTTGCTTAATCTTATTAAGTTGAAAATAATAATACGAATAATTTTCAATTTAATTAATATTTATGGACTTTTTTTCCTATCAAAACTGTCACTTTTTTTCATGTGACTTTCTTTCCGTTTACCGTTGTTGCTGCTGTGGAAATAGTCGTAAGTAGAAGTCTTTAAATTGGTAACTACTTGTTACACAAGTAAGGTTTTTTGCTTATATATAGATCAGGAATACGAAACGTAATCTTTCCACAACCTTGTCTTATAGTACAACCTTCTGTTATTGACCGTTTCGCGTTATTATCATACGACGACTTTTAAGGTACTTGGATGTCTAGTATCGCCATCTAGTGACGAGATGGTGACAAGATGGCGGACCTCCACAAGTGCATTTTTTACACGGTAAATTCCATGCAGAAACTTAACCACTGAAAATATAATAAAACATCAAGAGGCAAATGTGTTTCTTTTTAGTTGAAGAATGACATATCAAATTTTCATTTTTTCGCGAAGTTTCCCTTTAATACGTTTTACTATAGATATCATTTCCTTGTTGAAAAATATTCCATCTCAATTGACTACAGATTGTTTACGCAATATTTGAGTTCAGTACACGGTGATTGTGCTGCGACGATTGTACATAACATTTAGTATACTGAACTTTTTTACCCAAACATAATTACAATTAGAGACATTCCAGACACACTGAGTCTTCAATTACATATAGAGCCTCTCACATAGACAACTAAACCACCTCCTGCTTTAAGTGGGCCTCTATATCGACGAAGAGATGTTGGGTATTTTACTTGATTGATGGCATTTTCACAAAGATCACTATTGAACTACTTTTCTGTGAAAGACAAAATATCAAACATCAAATATTCGTAATATATAATCAATTTGTAATTTAATTGCACATTCAGAGACAAAAGAAAGACAAAAGAAAATATATGTGTGAGAATAGACAAACATGACCTTATCATATTTGTCTATTCTCATAGTGCAGACGAATTGGTGCGACAGTGTCACAACGGTGTGAGTTCAAATCCAACTGAGGGAAAGCAAAAATTTGACAGTGTTAAAAATATAATTCTAACAGTGTTGGATATATATCACTGAGCGTATAGTCCGAAACTGGACCGAGGTTGATCTCTTGTTATTCAAATTAAAATAATGGAAAAAAGTTACGAATCATCTTAGTCATCTACGTCAAGTTGGAACAATTACAGATGGTTATGCTATAAAGTAATCGTGAAACCTAGTTAAAGCAGAAATCCTTTACCCAGAAAATATAGAAAATAATAAAACTTGACATACTGCAAATGCCAGGACTATCAAATTACTGCTGCATTGCAAGTTGCTGCAAATGAGTTAAAATAAAAGTCGTCGCATTTGTATCATTTGGATCTGTATCGATCTTCGGGTAAAAATAAAGACATAGTGAAGTTGCCACTGAATTCTGAAATATAGTAATATGGGGACCAAGTAGTAACCACATGAGTCGCGGATTATCTAATACCTCAGGTAAAGTCGATGACAAGTAACTCTTAAAACCTCTTTATAATATTACCTATAATTCAATTCGAAACTTTTATTGGCTCAGTGATACCGGTATGCTTGAAATTATTTCCAATGACTGATTTTATAAGCACACAGTTCAAGACATAAAATATTGCATATTATATAGGATCACATTTATGATAGGGTTCTACCTCAATTCTCTGATGAAATGTTGATGTCAGTTTGTCATACTTTGCTTCGGATTCTTATGCATCGTTCAAAAAGTTTAAACAATCAATAAAAAAGTCTACACAGCTTCATGTAAATTTGTGCTTCTGTTTAATACCATGGCAACAGTACTTATAGATAGTAACCAGTCTAGGGCAAACGCTCTATTACGTTTGACCAACGCGACAAGTTTTTAAAACGCTGTTTTTCACAACAAGTGTACTTAATTTAACGTTCTTTATGGAAAATCAATTTACTTAAGCCCTCGAGTAATATAATATGCATGAGAATCTCTTTCAATTATAATATACCACAACCTCTTGAGATCTTTGGGCAGACTCAATAAAACGTTAATGCTTTAAAAATATTACAATGTTAATACTCAAAAGTGCCCTTTAGTAGTAGACTAAAGTTTGTTATTTTAATTGCGACCTATTCTAAGATCATTCGATAAATTATAACTTCATTAAGAGATAAACACTTTGAGTCATTTGCATTTAACTTCAATTAAGTGTTTAAACAGTTTATTTATTGAATTGTGGTATAATTGTATACTGTGACATTTGATCGATATATTCGAAAGGTAAATACTCTCAATGTTTCTATTAAGTGTTTTATTTTTAAAACATTGAGTAAACAATATAATTGCCGAATTTCAAGGACTACATATTTACTGTTTTTGATATGGGGACAAATATATTGATTGCATCTAGAAAGGAAATACTGCTGTGTGTTGTATTGTTAACATTAGTAGTTTTTTTTCTTAATCAGATTAGAATTTGTGCCTCGACTTTCAGGCCGTTTTTGTCCAATCTATTTTCATGCTATTTTTTATACGCTACAAAAGAAATCTAGTTAATATATGCAATAGAATAATTGAACTTTAAAACTATTATTAGCAATTTTCATTGTGGTATAATGTATGATTTCACGAAATAAAAAGCGCAGGTATATATTAGAAGACCATATTCAATTTACCCCTAATTAAAATAATGAACATCTATTAAATTCATCTGTGCGTCACAAACTTATAACGTCGACCATATAAACAGATACACTCTGGAATAACACTACAAATATTGTGTCAGATCCTAATTGGTTTAATTTGTAATCGTTCTACAAAAGAATAATTTAGAAAGAAAAAAGAAACGAGGGTTTATAACAAGTCTAGTTATAACAGGGAATATTCCAATCCGAAGCATACTATACTACAAGTGCAATATTTTGGTGAGGGTTTTTGCGTGAAAAATGAAAACTGCTTACCGCGTATGGTTCAGCTAATGCTCCTTTTGTAAATCAAGAAGGATCATTTTTTTTTAATCAGCAATTATTTCCTAGAGAAATTCACCGTTTTGAAATATTGCAGTTTTCTTCATTTTGATAGAATGATTTTCCATAGTAAAATCTTACCTGAATTAGAACGGAAGAGTACGTTAGGAACAATAGATTGTTGTCTTTTCTAAATCCGTCGAGTAATGTCAAAGAGGGAAAAGTCTCGCGGTTTGTCCGAATACCACTGAAAGTCACGAAAGTAGACGAACTTTTGAAAACAACAGAAGGTCCCTTAAATAACAAAAATGGCTAACTTATGTAAAAAAAAAATCCGTATCAACAATCACTGACGATTTGTAACAAGGAAACAACAGGGGCATAGTATAAAACATAAACAGGTCATCGTATCTAAATTTTTTCTACTGGATTTTTGTAATAAAAAGGTAAAATGTGGATAATAACAAAATGCAAGCAACAAATGCACTCCAATTGGAGTGGCATTCAATATAGTTGGATCCGCTTATGATTCATATACATGGCAGTTGACAGCATACTTGCTGAAGAATGACAAGAAGCGCCCAAATTAAAAGTTTTACAGGCGTTTTTAAGAATTTGGTTCAACGCCACACAATATTTAAATCCCAAAACAGTGATAATTTGTTTGTCTATCTGTCTAACCACATAATTCACTATTACCCAGTATAACCGTGCCTGATTTACACTAAAGCGCAAGACGAATGTTGCCAGTATAGATAGAACAATAGTAAATGTTTTGACCATATTCGAAAATAGTTAAATTTCTGTGATTTTCATACCTTCATAACATTGATCAACATTCACCAGGACTACGACATTTAACAACTTTCATACAACATTAAAAAAAATTGCCATGTGTATCAATGACCATTTTCGTTTCTCACTAGTTGAAATATTTTGAGACGATCCCACTTTTCATGCAGTGAATGTACAAACACAAAATTGTTTGAAAAATTACCAATCTTGCATGAGCTGAGAAAAAATATTACCACTTTTAACACTTTATATAATTCAGCGGCCTACAGACAAAATATTTACACATGTAACCACTATTTACCCAATATGGACAAAACATACACATTCAGTGTTGTACTTAATGTAGGGTACACAATCTGGTAACATGTAATTGGTACACATTTACTACCGTTTTTCCTAACAGGGGGTGCTAAACGTATCACCACAACGGATCTACTTCGTTTGCGACGTCTGTTCGCAGTATTCTGTTTTGTTCAACCAGTTTTGTAGTAAAATTAATATCGTGCTTTTTCCTTTTTTTTCATTTAAAATTCTTTCGGCATGAAAACTATCAATTGTCAATTATGGCTAAAGTCGAGTACTCCGACACACAACCTCAATGTTGACAGGCAACGAGATTAATAAGAAATCGCTTCCTACCTTATCCTATAATTGTTTGTTACTGTGTGTTTGTTGACATACCATACTCGATATAACTAAAGGTTTGTTGCTTTATTCATTGGATATTTGCTTTTTGTCCAGTGAGCATTTTTGTCCAGTGAGCAGTTTTTTTAACTATATTCAGGACATTAACACTTTCACAAACAATAAATCAACGGATGAAGTAGGATGTGACACAGGGAACAAAATTATGATTGCCACTGGAAACGTATGGATTTATAGTTAGGGGCAGAGAATTTAGTCTTGAAATGTAGGGGCAACGATGAGCCAACTCTTTTTTTGAAATCAACTAATGCAGTCTTTATCGTGTAAGAAGCGTGGCACTCTCCATACACGTCACCCATTACAGCCCGCGGCCAGGCTTTCCGTATTATAACATGACAACCTCCTACGAGAGGGCCTCATTTATCCGCCACCCGGGTAAGCGTTGGGCGGCAATATGTTCGCAGTACAACTAAGGGATACGCCGTTAAACGTTTACTGTTAATTAGAGCTTCAACTAACAATATCTGAAATTTTACCGATTTTGAAGAAAAAATCAAAAACGAAATGCAAAACTACAAGTATTATGATACAAATTGTTTTTCATTATTTGTATGTGTGTAAGTAAGATGCTTTTCTGACAATTGAAGGTTGAAAAACTCATTAGATGTAATGTGAAGCTTGATATCATAGTGAAACGAAAGATTTTATCTTTATTATGAACATCATTAACCTTGAAACATTCCATTACTATTTAACGATTAAGTCAATAATATTGGCATTATAAATTCACTTTATTAAGTACTGTAGTCAATTAAAACACAATCGAAATTGGAAAAAAGAGTCTTTGAAGAATCCCTTATCTATTATCATTAAAACCGGTTTTGTTCAAGACAATACTTATATGAATATATAAACAAACTTCGATCACTTATCAACTTCACAATAACAACGAGTTCGGTTGATTATTAGAGGAATTTGTTGTTAAAATAATTGGTCTTTCAATCATTTTTTATTAGTCATCCGACTCGACTCGAAAATTGTTGCTTCCGAGTCCATATAACGTGATTTATATTTTATTCGCAAAATTAAAACATTGATTTCAGGAAAACGTTTGCCTAATTGCTATATTTTTATTTGTCCAAATAAATTTTTCCCATTTTCCAGCTGAAATACTAATTTGCCTAGTTGAACGAAGGCGGAGCGGAGCGAATATGCAACAGTACAATAATTCCCCCAGATTATTTTTACTAGTAAATTTATTCCTTGTCACTAAACTTCCTTAAGAGAAAAGCATTCTTAGCTCAGTAAAGCTTACTTTTTCCTATGTTTTTTTCGTTCATGGACTACTTGTTTTATTAATTATAATTGTATTTTCGTAATAAATGTGCACCAAAACAAGCGAGTGTGGAGACTTAAGTTATTTAAAAAGTAAGATGAACTTCATTACAAAATAATTTATTGACATACATGGAATCTATTGAATTTACGTATAATCAGCTGACCTCGGTGGCTAATGGTTTATGTAGAAAGTCATCAACTATTGATGTGCTTGTCAAAACTGAAGTTATGCTTTCGTACCTTACAACGAGCAGGATGTACTAGACTACAACCTCAATTGGCAAACACTGACTATTTTCTTATATGTCAAATTATTGTATAAAGTACATATCTTATCTAGAAAAATTTATATCTACTAGATATTTATATTTAATACTAGACTGTCATATCTTCGTATTATAATTAAATAAAGTACATTTTCAGAAAATTTCCCGATTCCATTTGGTCATATGATTGGCTTTTTTCCACTACTTAATAACTTTATTACTTGGAGAGATAAAAGTGTTCACTTGTAAAATTTTAAAAAAGAAACAAAAAGGAAAATATACTATCTGAAAAAACAAAACATACACAATAATACAAAACAAATCTACTTGAAAGTAGCATACAAAAAATACTTTTAACAAAAACTTTGAACTACAAAATTTGTAATAAACTACAATTTTATCTTTAAAATTAAAAAGTAAACCTATTAACAGCAATTTGCAATGTGGTTTAATGTATGATATCACGAGATAAAAAACGCAGACATATTCAGTTTACCCTTAATTAAAATAATGAACATCTATTAAATTCAGCTGTGCGTCACAAATTTATAACGTCTACCATATAAACAGATACACTCGAGAATAACAGCACATATCTTTTGTCAGATCTTAATTGGTTTAATTTGTTATCGTTCTACAAAAGAATAATTTAGAGAAAAATAGGAATGATTTTATAACAGGGAATTTTTCCAATTCTAAGCATACTAGTTAGACCCGCTTATGATTTCTAGACATGGCAGTTGACAGAGGACTTGCTGAAGAATCGCAAGAAACTCCCAAATTAAAACTTTTACATGCGTTTTCACGAATTGGTTGGTAGCCACAACATTTCTATATCCCAAAACAGCGATAATTTGTTTGTCTATCTGTCTAACTACATTATTCATTCTTACCGTCATAACCGTGCCGGATTGACACTAATGCGCAAGACGGATGTTGTTAGCATTGGTTGAACGATAGTAAATGTTTTGACCATAGTCGAAAATAGCATAATTTCTGTGATTTTCATACCTTCTTAAAATTCATCAGCAATCACCATAGCTACGAAATTTATCAACTTTAATACAATATTGAAAAAATATATGCCATATATATCCGTGACCAATTCCTTTTTCACTAGTTTAAACATTTTGAGACGATCCAATTTTACATGCAATTTCTAATACAGTGAATGTACAAACACTAAATTATTTTTTTAAATTACTTAAATTTAAATCTTGCATGAGCTGAGAAAAATATTACCAATTTAAAAAACTTAATTAATGCAGCGGCTTACAGACAAAATATTTACACAATATCTGGATAAAACAGAGGACATAGGAATCGAAATTGTGATTGCTACTACATACGGAGTATTGGTTAGTGGCGGAGAATTTAGGCTTGAATTGGAGGGGCTACAACAGGCCAACTCTTTTTTCTCGAAATTAACTAGATGGGTCTTTATCGTGCAAGAAGCATGACACTCTCCAAACACGTCACCTATTACGGTTCGTAGTTCAGGCTTTCCGTATTATAACATGACAACCCCTAACGAGAGGTGCTCCCATATCCGTCACCCGGGAAAGCGCTGGGCTGCATTGTGGGTCGCGCACTAAGAACCCTCCCAGTATTGTCGCAGCATAACTAAGGGATATACCCGTTAAACGTAGAGCTAATTAGAGCTTAACCTAGGCCGAATTTTACTGCCGTTATAATCCGAAGTTAGTTTTGTGATTTGTCGGATTAACGGCAGAATTCAGTCCTATTGCTCGTAATGTAGCAAATAAATTCTAATTTCGGTCTATTTATACAAAAATTCAAACATAATATTCATCTTCTGTACGTTATTAAAGCTTTAGACATAGTCAAACTAACGGGAAACGATCTTTATTGAAGAAACTTCTTTTTTCGTCTTTGAATATACACGTGGAAAATGCTATGTTGATCATGTTTCCGTATATGGATAATGTGACCTAATTTTATTATAACCGTGCTAATTTGCATACTATAACAACCATTCAGTAGTAAGAATCAAGTAATTTACATATGTATTAACCAAGATGCAACACACCATTCAGTTTCTTTTTTCTTGATACTAGTAAGACCCGCTTATGATTTCTAGACATGGCAGTTGACATAGTGACATAAAACTCCAAAATTAAAAGTTTTGCAGGCGCTTGCACGAGTTGGTTGATCGCCACGCAATTTTTATATCCCAAAACAGTGATAATTTGTTTGTCTACCTGTCTTACCACATAATTCACTATTACCTGGCATGACCGTACCGGATTTCCACTAATGCGCAAGACGAATGTTGTTAGCATATGTATAGAACGATAGTAAATGTTTTGACCATAGTCGAAAAAGTATAAATTCTGTGATTTTTTCACTAGTTGAAACATTTTGAGACGATCCAATTTTACATGCAATTTCATCCCCACAAGTCAGGGTTTCTGTGTCTACATGTGTCTATGAAACCCTGACAAACTTAGCTAGGAAATTACCGGGCTGGATGATTTTCATATGACGTTAAACCTTCAAAATATCAACTATATGAAATTGCTTGAAAGAAGCAAGTGTTTGGCAGTAGTTATTCTTACTCTTTCCTGATTGGGAAGAAAACGTAACGCAGCTAATAAATAATGCGGTTATGACAAACTATTAACACTACTTTACAAAATACACTGATTTTCACATGTTCTATGCAACGTATCCGTTTGGTTTATTTACAATGGACATCGGGATATCCCCTAACCAAATCGTGAATGAAAGCGAGTTTTTAATTGGCTATATTAAGGTATGATGTAGCCAATCAAAATAGTGACTTCTAGCCGGAAATTTCCTAACTAAGTTTGTCGTGGTTTCGAGAACAGTTACAGTGGACATAGAAACCCTGACTTGTGAGGGTGATGAAATTTCTAATACATTAAATGTACAAACAATTACTAAAATAAATCTTGCATTATTTGGGAAAAATATTACCACTTTTAAAAACTTAATTAATGCAGCGGCTTACAGACAAAATATGTACACACTATTTTCTCAATCTGGACACAACAGAGATATTCGGTGTTGTACTAAATATAGGGTACATAATCTGGTAACCTGATACTAGTACACATTAACTTCTTTTATACCTAACAGAAAGTGCTATACCTGTTGACACAACGAACCTATTTCTTTCGCCAAGTTCGTGTCAATTAGTCCGTTTCGTTTTACCGGTTTTGTTCTAAAATGTATTGCTGTTCCACATAAAGAATTTTTTTTCTTTTTTTAAGTTTAAAATTCCTGTGACATGAAAACTATCAATCCTTGTCAATTATGGTTTAAGTCGAGTACACCCGCCCGCAAACCTCAGTGTTGACAGGTAACGTGATTAATAAGACATCACTTACAACCTTATCCTATATTTGTTTGTTACTGTGTGTATGTTATTGACATACCATACACAATATAACTAAAGGTTTGTTGATTGATTGATTGGATGTTTGCGTTACGTCCAGTGAGCAGTATTTCAGCTATATTCAGCACGAGCACGACTTAACAAACAGTAAATTAACGGATAAGGGGAACAAAATTGCGATTGCCACTGGAAACGTGTTGAGTATTGGTTAGTGACGGAAAATTTAGGTAAGAATTGTAGGTTTTCTACAATGTGCCAACTATCTTTTTTCGAAATCAACTAAATGGGTCTTTATCGTGCAAGAAGCGTGGCACTCTCCAAACACGTCACCCATTACGGTTCATCAGTCTTTCTGTATTATAACATGACAACCCTTAACGAGAGGTGTTCCCATATCCGTCACCCTGGGAAGCACTGGACTGCTCTGTGGGTCGCGCACTAAGAACCCTCCCAGTGTGGTCGCAGCATAACTAAGGATACGCCCGTTAAACGTATGCTGTTAATTAGAGCTTCACTTAAATGTATTTCTGAATTTTAGCTATTTTAAAGAAAAATCAGAATTATAAATGCAAAATTACATGTATTATGACAAACATCGCTTTTCAATATTTGTATGTGTGTAAGAAAGATCGAAGTTTTAAAAAAATCCCTATTTGTAATGTGATGCTTGATATCATGGTGAAATGAAGAACTTTATCTTTATTATAAACATCATTCCATTTACTATTTAACGAGTTAGTCAACAATATTGACATTATAAATTCACTTTATTAAGTACTGTAGGCAATTAAAACACAATCGAAATGGGGGGAAAATGAGTCTTTGAAGAATCCCTTAACATTATCATTAAATACGGTTTTGTAAAAGACGATATGTATATGAATATATAAACAAACTTCGATGACCTTATCAACTTAAAAATAACAACGAGTTCAGTTGATTAGCAGTTGAATCTGTTGTTATAATAATTTGACATATGTTTGATCTTTTTAATCATTTTTTTATCAATCATCAGACCCGACTTGAAAATTGTTGCTTCGAGTCTACATAATGGGATCTATATTTTATTCGCAAAAATAAAACATTGATTTCAGGAAAACGTTTGCCTAATTGCTATATTTTTATTTGCCCAAATAAATCTTTATTCCCAGTTGAAATACTAATTCGACTAGTTGAACGAAGTCGGAACGGAGCGGATATGCACCATTGCAATAATTCCCCCAGACTATTTTCAATAGTAAAATTATTCCTTGTCACTAAATTTCCTATAGGAAAAATATTCCTAGCTCACTAAAGCTCACTTTTTCCGTTCATGAACTATAGTAGAAAACTTTGTAACAAAATTTGTTTTACTAATTATAATTGTTTTTTCGTAATACATGTGCACCAAAACAAGCGAGTGTGGAGACTTATGTTATTTAAAAAATAAGATGGATTGTATTACAAAACTTTTTGACTTAGATGAAATCTAGAGAATTTAAGTATATACAGCTGTTTAGATCTCAAAGTGGCCTCGTTGTCTAATGGTTTATGTAGTTAATCATCAACTATTGATCATGTGCTTGTCAAAACTTTATATACATGGACTTTTTTAAAATAGAAAAGTAAGTAACCACGAACTTTTTTTCTAGAAATAATGGTCTGCCCAAACTATTTTTACTAGGACTAATTTATCAAATAGATACGGGCACAATGTCCGACATTGAATAGAGAGATGTATAAAACTTAAATTTATATACTGATTTAGGACAAGACATACCTTTTTACACTATAGCGATTGATTAAAACATGGATTTGTAAGATTTTCTCAACACGTGAGCTCAAATAAAAAAAACAACTTGAAAAGCACAGAAGTATTTTTCAAATTCTTTGAGAATATTTTATTACCAATTCCTTAATATCCGACGATTTAATTTAAAGAGAAACCCAGGACAAGTTTTCTGAAACCTCTTGTTATATCAGCTTAAATATCCCTTAATTAATATGGAGTATAACTATAGTATAAAATCAGTAATTCAGCTAATATTACATTGTTACGATAAATGAATTTTAAACAACATAAACATAACGCCAATTGTGCACAATGACTATATAAGAATAATGAAAAGTACAATTTCAAAATCAATAGACTTTCGGCCTGGTATATGTGTGACCGTTGAGTAAAACAGACCCACTTTTGGGTAATTTTGGTATCCCAGGAAAAGTATCGCGTCAGTCTGGGGCTGTCTTACGTAACAACAATGTACAATAAATTGCCATAAAGTACTATGTAATACACAAACGAATTAAAAAAAAAACATAAAATGCAGTCTATCACAATATATGGTAAGTTAGCCAAAGAGAGGTAACTCTAGTACAATCTATGAGACTTGGAATTGCTTAAAAATCTAACCTTTAAATGTACATTCTAATATGCCGTCCTGCTTTAGCTGTGTAAACAAAGCCGTGTCAAAATTCCAATAAGTTTAGTTCGCACATGCGTATACTGCATGTTTTGTGTAAATGTAAAAACTGACTTACAAATGCCGTTTGTTATGTGTTATCCATAATTATCGTTATTGTTAATAATTTAGTTATTTTTAGTCTTAATTCTGAGATTTATATGATTTAAACTACTCCCGATACATTATTTGTTTTAACAATTCTACATTCGAATAAATTGGTTAATGTTGATTACATAATCTGTCAACACTGAGGTTAAGGGGTTCGAGTCTCACTGCGAACCTGGATGTACTCGACTTGGAGTGCTGGTTTACCAATTTTCCAACCGCAGGTCAGGGGTTTTATCCGGGTACTTCAGCTTCATCCCACAATAAAACTGGACACCATGATATAGCTGAAAAATGACACCATTTATTCAAACAAACAAGCATCTAAAATGTTATTAGTTTTGCTAATTGTAACTTGAAAATTATATTATAATTTTATTATTAAAAATGATAGAAAATTTTGGAAGAGATAACCCCGCTATATAACTACTCTTTAAATGCACTCAGTGCAGCAGCTAGTGTCTCAAACATAACAGTTAATAAAGACAAAAAGAGGTTTAATATTTGACAGCTTCATACAAAGCACAGACAGGTTCAAATGTCCATTGAATGCTCCTTTCACATTGAAATTATTGTCTGTAATGAATATCCTTCTTCCCCGCACTGATGTTATGCTGATTTTACCGCTTCTTAGGCATTACGAGCAAGAAGTTATGCAACTTTTTCGCTGATTTAATTATATCCTGACTTGTACAAACGCCTGTCAGCTCCTGGATGATCTTAATGTTTTGAGAGGCCCCTTTTTTCTTGGCAAAAGTGAACTTAGCTATAACTTTCGTCCCTCTTGATGTTGGTGCGGGGAGAAACAATGATTTCCTGGGGCTCAAGCCTAACATTTAATTTGTCTGCAACGTCACATACTATTTGTGTTGTGTCCTGGTCTGCACTTCGTGGGATTCCGCTAAATCGTATGCAGCATTTATGATTATACTTAAGATCGTCTATTTTGTTTGACATTTTTTTTAATTTCTATTTTGAAAGTTGAAGTTTTCAATTTTCATTTTCTCAAACTCTGAGTACAATAGCTGAATTGACATGTAATCGAACTTAGTTTTTAATTTTTTTTTTAATTCATTTCTGAGCTCGTCATTCTTCAGAGTTTTTAATGTAAAATTGGTTGTTGCATCTATACAACTTGTTGGTGATGCCTAAAGGTCAGAGTCAAGGTCACAAAACAGCGTTTTTCGCCTTGGTTAAATATGATGTCAATTAAACTAGGCAATGGTTTAGATGAATTGCAAACTTTTTAATGTAAATTTTTTGGAGTTATTGACATAATAAATATCACAATACTAAAGTGTGTATTAAATTGGTGTTTTCATATATGACTTGTATTTTATGTCCAAGGGAAGCTGTATTGGGTCGAGGATGGATCGCCTCGGGCTAATACAATTACTCGAGACCCAATACCGCTTCCAGAGAACATGTAACACACAATAAATCAATGGAAATGGGTGGAATTGAACATAGGGAATACACTTTTGATTGCCATTGGAAAAGTATGGAGTATTGGGTAAGGGCAGAGAAACAAGCCTTTTATTGTAGCTCCAATGAGCCTAATTTTTAACAATCTACAAAAGGAATCTTTGTCGTGCAAGGATCGTGGCACTCCCCAAACACGTTAGCCACTAATGTGAGCGCTCAGGCTCCCGTATTATATAACTCGACAACCCCCAACGAGAGGATCTCCCCTAAAAGATTGTCAAAAGCCCTTGCCTGTTTTGTTTCAAAACGTGTTTATTGTTATTTTGTTAAATACTCCTTACTATATATGTCTGGCAATTAGAATTTTAAACAAAATACCATAATGACAAAGTATCATGATGCAAAAAAAAAAATTATTAAAGCATAAGCATATAATGAAAACATTAACACATAACACAGGAACGGCGTTCCATATCATTCCTTTAAACGACGTAGACGTCATTTGTGATAAAACGTCGGAAAATTGATCTACATCAGGCAGCAGTGAAAACCGATTTCATTTACTTTACGGATTTCAACTTTGAGAGAATAAAACAAAACTGTAGAGTAGATTATTTCAAAGTATCAGGATCATAATTCTGCAAAAATCTCACTTTCGAAAATTTCTACTATGGTCGCTTCTTAAAATGACGCCAATCAATATTACAAGAAAAAACCTGGACCACTCTGTACCATTAGAATTTATGGACTTAATATTGACATATTGACAACATAATTATCTTATTTTCATCAATAGAATGTTATAACGATTTAGACCATTAACCTGGACGCCAGACTGAGTCAAATGGTTTTAGCAAAATCGATAAACGCGCAAACAAATTTCTTCTTAGTAATTCATATAGCAAATACAGTGTAAAGATACTGTCAATAATGGAACAGCATTGCCTGAAACCAAAATTGATTCTCGTAATAATTTGACACCAAACCAAAATATATGCTCCCAGATTTAACTCTGTGTTGTGTTCTTTGATTAGGGTTACCAGATCAATATAATTAAGACTCGTATAAACTAACTACATTTTATTATACTATAATTGTATATCACTTTAGTGTATCATTGACAACAGTATTTATAAACCCAAGAGATGCACGTGCAGAACATTAACTGTCAATCACAGATAAGGCGGAGTCAGTAAACAGATGATGAACTTGACTGATAAGAACTATTATCATTACACTCTGGTACCAATTTTCCCGTTTTCAAGTATAAATTTATAATCTGGTATTCATATTCATCTAAAACATCTGTTTTTAATTCAACAATACTAATGAAGTCATATTTACTAACAAAACCTATAAACTAAGGTAATTCGTTTTCTTTAGTAAAAAAACCCTCACAGTAAATGCTAAATAATTTTAAATTAAAATTGCTATTTTGACTGTTTAGATAATTTCCAGAGTCACTTTGCGGATCCCCTTGGGTTCCCTAATATCTCCTAGGTGTAGACAAGGTTCTTCTTCGCTTTGTGCCTGATATTTGTTCAGCGTTGATCTTGTACCATCACTGTATTTTGGTCGTTTAAAAGTGATAATATTATCGTCTTCATTTTTTGTGAAGTCATCGTATGCTTCGCCATCTACATAATGAAAATCTCTTACTAACTTAACTTTGAATCCTTCGTTGGGATTTTTACATAACTGTGTAGAGACTGGGCCTTACTACTCAAGGTTGAAATTGACGATTTATTCCATAGTGTGTTCCTTTCAATTTGTATGCATTTGATAACATTAGTTCTAAGTCTTTCATAAACATAAAACGGGCAATAATTGGTCTTGGTATTCCAATATTCCGCTCCCTGATTTAGTTCCATTCCCAAATCGGTGAGCATTGCCGAGTGCTATCGTGTAATTGATGCGTAGCTCTTGTTTTATGAATGAGCCGATTATAAATTCAGTATCTTCGTTTGTGTGCTCTTTTTGCTCTGTGAAGATCAAGTTATATTTTATGATCTACAGTGTAGATATAACATTCTGCGCTTTCGCATCGTTTAAAACCAGGCTAAAAGATCTTATAAAACGCTGCTTTTTTCAAGAAAAACGGAAAGAGAAGATATAAATACCTGGTTATTAGTCATGACAGATCTTACTTCGTCAGGGGCCTCGGTGGCCGAGTGGTCAAGGTAGTTCGTTTACTATTGATCACGTGGTCTGTCAACACTGAGATTGCGGGTTCGATTCTCACTGCAGGCAGGGTGTACTCGACTCCTATCTTAATTGACAAGGATTGCCAGTTTTCCTACCGCAGGTCGGGGGTTCTCTCCGGGTACTCCGGCTTCCTCCCCCAATAAACTGGACGCCATGAAATAGATGAAAAATTGCTGAAAGTGGCGTTAAAACACCATTCAAACAAACAAACAAACTTACTTCGTCATAAATGACTCCAAAGCTAATACTAAATATAATGAAGACCAAATCTGTCACATGTTAGATTTTCTAATTGACAACATATTCGTTATGTTTGGAGGACATGTTTTTCAACAGACTGTTGGTATTCCAATGGGTACTAATTGTGCTCCTCTCCTCGCCGACCTGTTTTTTACTCCTATGAGGCTGAGTTCCTAGAAGGCCTACTGAAGAAGAAAGAAAAGACTCTGGCCCAAACTTTTAATTTCACATTCCGCTATATTGATGATGTTTTGTCCCTCAACAATGCTAAATTTGGTGACTATTTACATACAATATACCCTAGCGAGCTTGAAATTAAAGACACCACCAATACACTAAGCTCAGCCTCTTACTTAGACCTACTTCTAGAAATAGACTCAGGAAAACTACAAACTAGGCTCTACGACAAGCTTGATGACTTCAACTTTCCAATTGTCAACTTCCTTTTCATCGACAGCAACATTCCAGCAGCTCCAGCGTATGGTGTGTACATTTCACAACTTATACGTTATTCTAGATCCTGCAATCGTTATTCAGATTTTCTAGACCGATCACTGTTGTTGACTGCTAAACTACTCAAACAAGGGTTTGTTGTACCTAGGTTGATGTTATCTTTCCAGAAATTCTATGTTCGGCACCACGACTTAATTGATTGTTACTTGAAATTAGTGTCTCAAATACGATCTGACATTTTCGCTGAGTCATAGGTAGTGTTTCCTATTCCTGGATTTGACTTTTCCTTAGACAAGACAATGAGTAACTCGAGCTGTCATGCTTCAAAATCTGCGAAGCCTGAAAGTTCTTATTAACTTGCAAACCATTCTATTTGGTGATAGTACAAAAAATGACAAAATTAACTGTTTAATTTTTAACTATGTTCAAATTTACATAAGAGATACAGGACGATTTTTTCGTGACTAAACTTTTCAGTACTCACATTACTATAAGTATGACCCGATCTTTTTTTTTACTTTATTTGTGTATTTATGCATTTAGTTTACCTTTTGTACTCATTTTCGCTCGATGTTTGTTTTCTATACTTTTCGTTTTTTCCTTCTGCTTGTTTTGTTTTGTTTTGTGACAACCTATTCATTCTGTTCATCCTTAATATTATAAATTATTTGAGTTTACCAGTACACTCATTATATGTTCACCTTGGTACACGTATGTACATGTCTACTTATATAATTTGTGTAAATGTATATTATTGTCTTGAAATGTATTGTATGTATTATGTAAGGAGAAGACGTCACTTGTGTTAGATCCTTTTGTCTGTGTTTGACAATAAAATATGTTTAATTTAATTTAATTTAATTTTATTTTATTTTTCGAAGCGCTTAATTATCAGTGAAATTATTTGTGTTGTATCTGCATGAGATATATATACTCTTCAAAAATAAGGATTCAAACGTAAAAGCCTGTTTTTTGTCAGGCAAAAAGTATCAGGGTCAGTCACTTACTAAATGGGCGACAATTGTTTTCCTTTCTTACGGGCTTCAATCTCAAAACATGCGTATGATGTGTAATGGGATTCGTATGTTACACTCCTATATTTATTCTCTAAGAACTTCATACTAATCAAAAGTTTACAATTACACGTGCATAAGTTTACAATAACACAAACGATATGCACACTCAATTTTGTTTTATGCAAAGTAACAGGATATCGTTTCAGTACCGCTGTGCTATTAAGTTGTCTGGTGCGTACACAAGCTATGATTTTCTGTCTTCTGAGATCGCCGCCCATGTGATGACGCTACCTTCGCCGAATCTGTCCACTTCCTGGACACATGACTGTGTGGATCGTTCATTTCATTGGCGGTAAATACGTGTTATACCATAACGCTTCTGTGGCAGGAACCGCCACCCGTCACTACACCAGATTCTGCGACAGTTATAGAATGTCCAGACCCTCAACTTGTTGTACCATCTGGACGCCATGATATAGCTGAAAAAATTGCTGAAAGTGGCGTTAAACACCATAAAAAATACAAAAACAAAATTTCGCGGCAATTCACGGTGTGAGCACTTTTCAAGTGTCATTGTTATAATGTAGCAATTTACCAAAGCTGAAGAAAAGACGCTAAACCTTTTAACATTTCCTGTACATTTAAAGGTTCAATTGTCATTTTAAATTGGAAATTTTACAAGTGCGCGGAGCTCACGCAACGAAATTGTAGTTTTATTAATAATCTTCAGTAAAGAATAATGATGTATTCTTCGGAATTTATTCATATCCAGCCATTCAAAAGCATAGACTCATGGGAAATTTTCCCATGATTCCTCCTTCTTATAACGAGGCTGAATAATGTAATTAATAATTCGCAAATTATCCTTTAAGGTCGTCGGAATATTACAATTTTCCGGAACATTTTTTTTCAGCATGATACATATACTCCAAATCTCTTGAAAATCTTTTTTCACAGAGAAATTAAATGTATAAAAATGAAAACTTTATTAATAGAAATGTTCCTCAGTCATTTCCTCTGAAACAGTTCTTAACATGTTTTGGAAACATAGTCCACAGTTCATTTCCTTTCTAATTAGCCATGTTTACTTCTGAGTTGTAACTGAAAAAGATGAAATTAAACTAAATAAAAAAAGTCTTAAAATTCTACTCCCTCCAAAATGTGTATCAAAAAGTATCATGTAAAACGGGATGGGAGGGAGGGAGTTTGAATACCTTACTTAAGTTTATTCATAATATTACAATTTCATTGCGTGCGCTTCGCGCACTAATAAAATTTCCAATTTTATTTTATAAAATGAAGTAAGGTATAATGATGCATGTTTAAAGTTGTACATATGCATCATGGTTGTATAAGATACTATTTGATATACATGTACATATAAAATTTAGTACACATATAAATCTAAATAATATATTCATTTATGCGCCGTTTGGTTTTTTTCGTTTTTTTCCTTTTGTTTTGTTTTTATTTTATTTTTTTTTCTTTCTGTTTTTTTTTTGTATCACATACTTAAAACAGTACTCTGGAATTTGTTTGCATCATCATCTATCGTTTTCCGATAAGATCTTTCGAACACCCTTCGTGCGCCAACTTGCAATATTCGTAATTTGTTCAATTGACAAACCAAATTTATTCGCCTTCGATGTACTGGCACCCCGTGTCGAGTGGGGCGAGTGGAGTTTGAATGTTTCTGTGTCAATCCCTGTGTTTGCCAAAACTGTTTTAACCAGTTTGCAATGGTACATGACTTTTATAATTTTTGAGGTTTAATAAAGCTGATTAGAAGTTGGTTTGAACCATTGTCCATTATGCCTGATGTTTTGTCTATATAGTCTAATATGCATTTTACAACATCTAGCGATTCGTTATCAGCAAATGCCTTTAATTTGATTTTATTTGGTAGGGAACCAACTTTTATGGTTTTAGTCAATTTGACAATAGTAAAAACTATTTCATTTCCTTGCACTTTCATGTGTTCAATATCAATATCTAGTTTTTGTATCTTAGATTACCTACCGGCAGAAATAAGGGCAAGGAGCATGACGAGCTTCAGTGTTAACATTTTGAGTGTCAGTTCTTTATTTGAGTTTAGTGAGAATATATACTTAAGGACAATGTCCACGTCCCATGTCTTAGAGTACCTAGTCAGATGGTTACGTTCATTAAAGACCACAGTGAGTATGGGCTTAATAAGAGGATGCTGTCCTAACTTTTTACTATCTATATCTCAGCATGATATGCTTAAATAGCCGATCTATATGAGTTAATCGTACTGTACTCATAGCCTGATTGGAACAAGTGAAAAAGAAAATTTGCTATATGCTCCACAGAGACCTGAAAGGGATCAATATCCCGTTCAATACGCCAGCTATCCTATTGTCTCCAGCAGCTGTGGTAAGCTGTCCTAGTTCCTTGTCTCTGTGAGTGAACAAGCAACTCGGAATCTTCCTTTGAAAGTCCAGCTTCTTCTCTATCTGCCCTGAAACCATACAACCATACATACCAATTTGAGCGTTTTGCTCTCTATAAGTGGATGGGTTTCCATTTGAGGGCTCAGCAGAAGATCCTGCATCGGAGGCAACAGTATCGGTTTCTCTATTGACATTTGCAGTAGCATTGGATAAAACGCCTGGGTTTGCCATGACGGAGTAATTATGACTATTGTTGCCAGCTCGTTGTTCACTTTTTCTAGGCAACGAGCAATCAGGCACAACGGGGGAAATGCAACTCATTTCGAACGCGTCCGTCCGCATTGCAAACCGGTATGGTCGCCAGTATACGTATTGGTTTAACTGCGCGTTCAGCAGGTCGGTAAGGAGATCTATATCTATCGGACCGAAGATTTTGTCTATTTGACGGAAAATTACTTTGTTGAGCATTCAATTGTTTGAGCTCTCTGTGCGGCGGGATTCCCGGTCAGCTTGAATGTTCAGGACCCCCGGAATTTACTCCGTGGTAAATGTAATTCGTTTGAGGAGACCGTACTCCCATATTTGTCGACTTACATGTAATAGTTGAGTCGAACTTGTCCCGCCCATTCGATGTCCATTTTCATATGAACATGTACGTTCTTTTTGTTTTTCGTAAGTGACATTAATCCGAACTTCGCCGCTTTGATCTCCAAAACATTTATGTTTGGCTTGTTCGCTTAATTCCAAGGAACCGCCCATTTTGACTTTTTCCGTCGCGTCTACTGCCCACCCCCCCCCCCCCTCCAGCCCTGTAACGAGGCGTCGCTTTCTATTATTATGTCTGGACTTGGAGAATTCAAATGCTTTCCATTCCACTTTTCGAAATGTTAAACCCACCATTGAATTTCGCTCTTGCATTTTAATGGGAGACTGACAAGAGTCTGATAATTGGGTGTTTCTAATAGACGTTTGGTTTTGTACATTTGTAACTCCCTTATGTAGAGCGTTGCTTTAATTACTACTTCTACGGTTGAGTTTATAGGTCCTATTAAACTTGCCAGGTCGTGAATTGATATTTGATCTCTGGCATTTCTCGATTATGCCCTTGCATTTCGACACTGGAAGCGATATTATCATTTCTAATGAATCTATTGTCATTCCAAGAAATTCCATCGTTTGAGATGGAACTGTTATGGATTTCGTCCAGTTTGGTATCCACCCCAGACTGCACACACTGAAACATACAGCATGTAGGGTGCGTTCGACTCCAATCTTAATTGACAAGGATTGCCAGTTTTCTTACCGAAGGTCGGGAGTTTTCTCCGGGTACTCCGGCTTCCTCCCCCAATAAAAACTGGCGCCATGATATAGCTGAAAAAATTCTTATAGTAGCTCTGTTGTTATTGTAAAATTGTTTATTCTTCATTCCAGTAGGGTTTACAATGTTTTGTATATTTCACACAAGTTAGAGTTCATATCTGCTGAGCTCCACTCGAGAACAGACACACAAATTTAAATCACTCGTGGAGGGTTACTCGGTCTTACCAAAAACAATGGTTTTATAATGACTTAGCGGATTGCTTTCGTTATTTGTGGAACTTGACACATGAGATTTAACATTTTTGTTTCGTTTGCTTCTCAATATTTTCATATCAGAGGATGTGGTTTTCATTGAAGGTTTCCGAAGTGCCATGGTATCTACCTCAATTTTTAATGTTTTTGTTTTTTGGATAGTGTTTGTTCTGTAATTGATTTGTGAACGATAACGTCGATCTCTCAAAAGACTGAATAACAGTTGTATTTTTATTTTATGTTCAATACACAAATTTTGCTATTTTGCAATATAGTCTTTTGTAGAGGTCGACATAAATTTTAATATTTTTGAATCTATTAATAATTATATCGGCTGATACAAAGGACTAATTGTTTTATTACATAATAATCAGACAAAGGGGTTATTGATTGTCTCATTCATATTTGCAATGAAATTAATATTAAAAGGTAGTTAATATTGATCATAATATCGAGAAATTTAAGAAATAATTTTCAACATGCAGAATGTAATAAACGTATAAATGTTCATGGCAGTAAATACCCCACAATAATTACGATGTAAATTGTCTTGTTTCTTTTCAGTTGACAGAACAACCCTCTCTAAAACGTCTTTAAAATTGTATATAAAATTTGAATGCTTATTCGACAGGCAAATCATCTTTGATAAAAACCCCAAAATCGGTTAGTCCCTAACAGCATTAAAAAGAATTGACATTTAGTGACTTATTTTATAAATATTATAAATAGATAATGCCACAAAAAAACTTAAAATAACATTCCCAACCGAGTTAATCCGAAAACTCCAGATTATAATTCTAATTATCTATTGTTATATGTCATAGGTGATAAAACAACCAAAGGGACACATTTGTTATCCTTTTTAACAATACAAACTATATGGCTCACATTATGTACTATGTCATATCTAATAAGTATTATAATGTGCACAAAAGCTATTAAGTAAATACGGTGGTATATTTAGGACACACATTTTAAATATTTTTAAAATTTTATTCTCTAAGCGCTCGACTTATTTCGACATGTTTTCTCGAGAACTCGATTTATTATCTGGAGATTTCGACTTATTTTCTCCGGCGCTAGACTTATCATCTCGAGCGCTCGACTTATTGTGGAAAATTCTCGAGTGCAAGAGATACAAAATTTAAAACCTTAAAAATGTGTGTCCTGAATGTGCCACTGTAAATAAAATTAATACTGTGCAGTATGTTTCACGGCATGTTATGATTTGTACAACAGTACGGTGTTACATTTAGGACACACATTTATTTTTTTTATATTTATTATCTCGAGCGCTCGACTTGCTTTTCAAGAGCACTCGACTTATTATATCGAGATTTCGACTTGTTTTTTATAGGGCCTTTTTTACTCGATACTAAGACTTCTTTTCTCGAGCGCGCGACATTACCTCCAGATTTCGTTCGCCTTATTTCTCGAGCACTCGACTCATTATCTTGAGTGCATGACTTATGAAAAAATGCACAATTTTTTTAACGAGATAATAAGCCGAGAGCTCTAGATAAATATTTAAAAAAAGAATTAAAATGTGTGTCCTATATGTACCGCCGTAAATAAAACTGATACTGTTAAGCGATAATTTTCACAGCCTGTTATATTTTGTACAATAGTGTTTACAACTATTTTTAATATCAGTTGATATTGCCTGTGAAAAGTCATGAAAATAAAATATTTTTTACTTATGATAAATCACTAAATATCACTGACGTGTTTTGGTGTTTCTTTCAGGAAATTTTGCTCGACATTAGATTTTTGAAGTTGTCCCACAATAAAGTGACTTATATTCTTTATGGAGATCATGAAGTCAAAACTTCCACACTTGTCATAAAATTTATAGAAAGAGAATGGTTTATTTGCATGTCAATGTATTTTAGAAAATTTATCTGTAATTAATTTTTAATGTCGTGTGTTATCACGTGTGTGTTATGCAGTATATAATACATAATAAAAAGTTCCCGTTGATGTAGATGACACAGTAAGTTACAGGGTCATAAAACAAAAAAAAACAGTTTCCTTTTTTTATTGATTTATGGATATAAACTACAAAACAATGATATCATTTTATGTCCGCAGGGTTGTGTAATACAAACAGGAAACGTATATATATATATCGAATTGTTTACAAATTTTGTAATCTGTGTAACGTGATAACAGCTGTTTACAGAGATCACGTGGACGAATTCACAACGGCCATTCACTAGCAAGGTAAGAAAATATTTGAACACGTTATAATGATTTAACTGCGTTGTACAATGATGCAGTGGCGCAAATTAGGGATATTCATTGTTTTAAACACAAAGTGGTTTTAAACCACGTTCTAAGGTTTCGCGATCATCCGTTTAGACTTGACACCCATGCCACAAACTTTGTCCAGTAACATATGGCATCTAACTCAATTCTTCTATTCTCATTTACAAATCATGCCTAATTCCTAGGTTTACAGAATATTTGTGTGTTATCTAATGCGATTCCATGCATGAAATTAATACCCCCTCCCTTTTCAACGATTTTACGTCCTACACCGACAACTTAATGCCCTTGGTCGGACGATTAACTAGGCTTTTATTCTGGTTCATTCCCACTTGGTCTACTCCCAGTTAGTCTACTCCCAGTTAGTCTACTCCCATTTGGTCTCATCCCATTTTGTCTACTCTAAAAAATTATAGTGTCCCATTTTTCTACTCTTTGAATTTTATATGAGAAACTAAGTTTAATGCAATTTTTTTTCATTAAAATTTATAATATTTATTTTTTTTTAATTTTTAAATTATTAAATGTTTTTAATATGTAGGGAGTATAAAATTGGTATTAAAAAATAAAGTTAAAAATTAAGAGTATTCAAATGTTCTTAAAGTAAGTATGAACATATAATGAGTAAACACTTTTAATTTTAAACAGCTTTGTTTTATTTAAGCATTCTATTAAATAGAATGTGTGCATATGAATAAATTATTATTGTTTAATAATTAGCATTATGGAATTGTTACATTAACAATGAAAATGATTAAGTAGCCAGTTGTTTATACTGTGATTAACAACTTTTGATACTTTGATCCTTGTCAGATAATAACAAGTTTTCTCCTATTAGGTCGGGTACATCGATTTATCACCCCCTTCAAAACTAGACAGCATAAAGTATTTGAAAAATTGATGAAGATTTTACGCCACATAAAATCCATAAAAGACGAATAAAATCTTTAGGTCTTGCAACTTGAAATGTTTGAAAAGGAAAATAAAAGATAAACTGCAAATAATAACCATGATAACCTAAGCCTGCAAATGTCATCGTAATCGTACATCGTATTCGTGATAACATATGATGTCAACATTAATGATTAGTCATGGACGGAATGCCTTGTCACATCTCTATTTGAAACATGTATAAATTTTAGTCTACTGTGTACATACCTAGGACTAACTTTGTTGTTCTGAAGTAATTATTACAGGTATGCCTCATTAGTACATTACAAAATATTTTCTTTTATTAACTGTTTTCTGTGATTTTATGGAATATATATTTATGTATGTTAAAAAATGACGTTAAGTTTTATTAAATAAACTGTTAGACACGTGACACGTCTCACGTGTATGAACAATTAACCTTTTCAATGGTATAACTATTTTGAATGTTATCTACGATTAATTCATTCGCCCTAGTCGACCCATCATCTTTCTACCTGCCCCGTGCGGGATCCGGGTGGCTAAAAGAATAGACCGCAGTCGCGCTAGCTTGTCGTAAAAAGCGACTAAATAGCGCCCAGTACCCTGACCGGCGTGTCAGGTCGGTTTGCCTAAAGACCGACTGGGATGTGTGCCCCAGGTGGTTGAATGGGGTACCCCTGGCAAGCTGGGGTTGTCGGGCCATAATACGGAAAACCTGACCGCAAACCATATTAGTGCACCGTGTTGGGAAAAATGCCACGTTCCTCGCACGTTAAAGAACGCTGCTGTAGTATTCGCTATGAGTAGGGATTTTGATCCCGCTACAGGAGGCTAAATTGCCCGACCCTATCCATCCTCCCATTTGCCAGTGGCAATCTAAAATCCGTTACCCCTTTTTTCCTTGTGTCCCATCCCATTTTCATTCATCATCATTTCATGTTCATTTTATCATCCATTTCATGTTCATCGCCTGAATGTGGCTGAAATATTGCTGCTCGGGCGTTAAACACCATTAATCAATCAATCAATCTTTCTACCTACTGCCCTAGTCCAAACATCATCTTTCTAATACTGCCCTAGTCCAAACATCATCTTTCTACATACTGCCCTAGTCCCTAGTCCAAACATCATCTTTTTAATAATGCCCTAGTCCAAACATCATATCTCCACACACTGCACTAGTCCAAACATCATCTTTCTACATACTGCCCTAGTCCAAACATCATCTTTCTACATACTGCCCTAGTCCAAACATCATATCTCCACACACTGCACTAGTCCAAACATCATCTTTCTACATACTACCCTAGTCCAAACATCATCTTTCTACATACTGCCCTAGTCCAAACATCATCTTTCTACATACTAACCTAGTCCAAACATCATCTTTTTAATAATGCCCTAGTCCAAACATCATATCTCCACATACTGCACTAGTTCAAACATCATCTTTCTACATACTACCCTAGTCCAAACATCATCTTTTTAATAATGCCCTAGTCCAAACATCATATCTCCACATACTGCCCTAGTCCAAACATCATCTTTCTACATACTGCCCTAGTCCAAACATCATCTTTCTACATACTGCCCTAGTCCAAACATCCTCTTTCTACATACAACCCTAGTCCAAACATCATCGTTTTAATAATGCCCTAGTCCAAACATCATATCTCCACATACTGCACTAGTCCAAACATCATCTTTCTACATACTACCCTAGTCCAAACATCATCTTTTTAATAATGCCCTAGTCCAAAAATCATATCTCCACATACTGCACTAGTCCAAACATCATCTTTCTACATACTACCCTAGTCCAAACATCATCTTTCTACATACTACCCTAGTCCAAACATCATCTTTTTAATAATGCCCTAGTCCAAACATCATATCTCCACATACTACCCTAGTCCAAACATCATCTTTTTAATAATGCCCTAGTCCAAACATCATCTTTCTACATACTGCCCTAGTCCAAACATCATCTCTCTACATACTACCCTAGTCCAAACATCTTTTTAATAATGCCCTAGTCCAAACATCATCTCTCTACATACTGCACTAGTCCAAACATCATCTTTTTAATACTGCCCTAGCACAAACATCTTTCTACATACTGCACTAGTCCAAACATCACCTTTTTAATACTGCCCTAGTCCAAACGTCATCTTTAAAATACTGGCCCAGTCCAAACATCTTTTAGTACTGTCTTAGTCCAAATATCATCGTGTTAATACTGCCCTACTCCAAACATCATCTTTCTATATACTGCACTAGTCCAAACATCAACATTTTAATACTGCACTAGTCCAAACATCATCTTTTTAATACTGTCCTAGTCCAAACATCATATCTGTACATACTGCATTAATCCAAACATAATCTTTTTAATACTGCCCTAGTCCAAACATCATCTTTAAAATAGTGGCCTGGTCTAACATCATCTTTTTAGTACTGCCATAGTCCAAATATCATCTTGTTAATACTGCCCTACTCCAAACATCGTCTTTCTATATACTGCACTAGTCCAAACATCATCATTTTAATAATACCCTAGTCCAAACATCATCATTTTTATACTACCCTAGTCCAGACATCATCATTTTAATACTACACTAGTCCAAATATCTTCTTATATCCAAACATATAATCTTTCTACACACCAAGTGCTAACTACAGGTCATTGAAAAGACATTTCCTTTTCCTGCATGAGAAATTGTTTATATATGTGTGTGTGTGTATTGTATCAAATGAAATACATAAGTAAAATATGTTTGCTTAACGTCCAGCTAGCAATATTTAAGCTACACCCAGGATGAGAACAAGTTAACAAACAATATATCAACGGAACAGTATGGATAATTGAGTAAGAACGGAGGATTAAGCCGTTTGTAAGCTACAAGGAGTCTGCTCAGTTTTGAAAACTAATTTGCTTCAAATGCACACACACTCAAACTCATGTACACCATTCTTTATTTATTGTCATACAGTTGTGTGTAACAATTATATTTCCATGCCAAAACTATTTGTGTCACATACAGGGATGACTTAATTAGTTTACTTAACTAGTGTCTTATCATTTTTCGATTATTTAGCAAATAAAATATGTTTAAACTAAAAATTTTATGTACTTCTCAACTGGTTGGCTATTTACAAGCTTTAAGGGGGTTCAGGTCACTTACACTGAAAATAATTTGTCAGTGAATTTTCTTTAAACTTGTTAACGTTTCATACAAGTTATCATAATTAAAAATAAGGGTTTGAGGTTATTTTCGAGAATTTTATATTTAAAAAATTCTATTCATTGAAATTTTCTTTATATTTAATATGATATCAAGCATTTGGTATACACTCTAGTGATGGAAAGAAAAATAGGGGATTCTAAGTTAAATTTTTATCTATTTGGAAATAGCTGGTCAAAAAGCACTAAAATTGATATTTTTTGTCAAAATTACCTACCTTGTTTAAAATTTCATTTTCAATATTTTTACCATACCGTACTCATTTATGGGAAAACTTTATTTCAACCTTAAATAAATTGTAGTAATACTATACGTATAAGACTGTCATTTGTTTTTTAGTTTTATGGAAATTAAGATTTAAAACAAATATATATTATTAATTTTACCAAAATGTAATATCTTTTTAACGATTTTTACAAAAAACGGCGGATGGTGACCTGTATCCCCTAACATCTAGTTAAGGCCAAGGGGATACACAACTTACTTATTTAAATTAACGCTTTCTTGTTTAAACTTACGTTCAATTAGTTAAATAAAAACACGTTTTCCTTGCTTTACTTTTTCTGTTTGTGGGTACTAATGTTAACATTATTATATATTTTCAGACTCGTTATTACAGAATTCTGCTAAGGTTGCTATGCGCCTTTCAACAACATGTAAATGTTTGGTAAAAGTTTGTGCAATAATCATCACAGCCAAAATCTGTTTGTCTTTAATTGGATTTTACAGTGGCTCAACAAAACCTACCAACATTACGGTAACTACTACCCCGTCTCCTGAAGAAGATTTGCAAAATTACATAAAAAATTTAAGTTCCTGGAGAGAGAGCAATCAAAGCGTTATTATTAACCCTCATCCTTACAAGTATCTGCATGTTCCGTCTAACACGTGTAAATTAAACGGAGCTGTCAGTGATCCATTCGTTCTGGTCATTGTAAAATCGTACGTGTCAAATATTGGACATCGTGAATCAATTCGTGCGACTTGGGCTAAGGTAGTCCATCCGTCAGTAAAAGTAGTTTTTATTCTTGGATATCTTGACTTCATGAAGTCGTATATTCAAATTGAAAGTAAACATTATAAAGATATAGTGCAGCAAGATTTCATAGACGTCTATAGAAACAATACCGTTAAAACCATAATGGGTTTTAATTGGGCTGTGTCTAATTGTGCCGAGTCGTCTTATTTATTTTTTGTGGATGATGACTATATTGTGAACATTCCAAATGTGTTAGAATACCTCAAAGCTCATTACAAACGACACGACGGACAAGGTAGTTTATATGCCGGATATAGATGGGAAAAGGCGTATCCCAAAAGATCTAATACTTCCAAATGGTATGTTTCTGAGGAAGATTATCCGTGTAAATATTGGCCACCGTATGTCGGTGGTGGATCTGTTGTCATATCAAAGGACATTGCAAAAAAGATGACTGATGCTTTCCCTCATATAAAACCTATATTTATAGACGATGTCTATATAGGTATTGTGGCGGCAACATTAGGAATAAATGTTACAATGGAGGGCAAATTTAACCCGGACTATCGTCCATATTATATTGACAAATTATATTCCACTCATGGATTTGAATCGTCTAGCGTTCTAATTCAGGACTGGGAAAAAATTAAGCAGAAAGTCGGGTTATAATATACATAAGACCCAGTAAACCACATATACACCAGAAGAAATGCCCAGCTAGTGAACCAGCTTCACAGACGGATTAAATACAGCCAGATCAAATAACCAGCTATATAAAAGGCCAAATGGTTAAAAATTGAAATACAAATTATGCGGTCAAAATCTCGCTAAAAGAACGTTTAATACTATGCTTGCAGAAGAACGTGATACCGTAGGATCATTCCAATTAAAAAAATCATGTTTGTATTGCTTTTTAGTTAAGGATTATTCGGTAGACACCGGGTAGGAGTCGGAATAAAGTTTCCAATTAGCTGAGACTGGAGAACTGGAGAATGGTTATTTAATAAAAAGCAGACTCATGAAAGTTTATGTGTTGCATGCGCCTTGTTTTCGCCGTGGTCTAGCTCAAAAAATCTACATTGGGCGTCAACAACATTTATAAAATAAAGCTAAGTCTATCAAATTGAATAAAATAGAAAAATACACCTGTTAGTTATTCGAATGAAATAAATAGAATTCTTTTGTGAATGTCCTTATTTATCTACTTGGAAAATGTCGTATACAATGGGCAACGATGTAAAACGACAAATTTAGGTGTAGGACCACCAAATACCGGGAACCAGTCAGAGGTTGTACTTAAAAGTACTATTTTTCAAGAGATCGGTTCATTGTTGAATATATATAAAATTTGGTATTTTTGGAAAGCGTTTAATTGAACATAAAATTGTTGAGAGTCAATAACAGATATGCACTATTTTTGGACTGAAATTGAAAGTGAAATATATTTTAGACCATATAAATTTCTGGTTGAGCGTTCGTTCATGTCTGCAATAAAACATTAGTCCGAGAATCCTCTGCCGTCCAACGCTTTTTTTTTGCGTGGGACAAAAAAGAAAAGAAAAAGCGTTGGACGGTAGAGGATTCTCGGACTATAAAACATATAATACAATTTTGACAGAATGCTGACCCGGTGCATATTTTTATAGGAAAGGAGTGTCATTTTATTTAAAATAAAGGTAAATTGTGTAGGAAAAGTCAAAACAATTAAATTTAATAAAGTCGAAGATTCGAAAAGCTGGTGGTCCAACACCACAAGTGATATTAAAAGTAAATTGTGATGTAAGTCCTTGACGAATACATTGTGACGTCAATTTTTACAAAGGGGAAAAAAGTTTTTGCTGAATATCAAGAAAAAATTCTACTGTTATGAACTATGTCATTTATTATGTTTTTTAGAATTTGGAAAAATATGTTTATTATTGTGTTCTTTTTTTTTAAATGTTACTTAAGAAATAATTCACGAATATATACTAATTTTACCACCAGTTCGTCCTATATGTCCAATATTTTATCAAAGGTAAAACATGGTGCGCATTACGTTGCACCGTCAACTGTATAAAAAATATATTTTTGTTTGCTTGTTTGAATGGCGTTTTAACGCCACTTTCAGCAATTTTTCAGCTATATCGTGGCGTTCAGTTTTTATTGGAGGAGGAAGCCGGAGTACCCGAGAAAACCCCCGACCTGCGGCACGAAAACTGGCTCCCCCCAAAAATTATAAAGTATACAAAATAAAAGTACTGGGTACTGATAGTTGTCTCTGTAGGGTTGTCAGCATATGAATGGACCGTATTTTGGGACTTATTTAACCGTTTTTGCACATTAAACACCAATTTTGTAGATCTCAAAAATAGTAGGATAATGTTGCGCGCTACAGAAAACAATTCTCCATTCTTTTACGGTCCTGCACGTGGATAAATTCTATACTTGGCTGAGTTGGCTGGACGTTAGCGTGTAATTAATCAATGATATGAATTAATTCTCAAGTAGTTGGTCAATAGACGACTAAAACAATGGATTTCCGTGCTGATCATTATCGTTTGTACATGTTAGCAAGTTAATAAACCAAACGGTTTTGTATAAAAATATACAAATATATAATTTTAACAATTAGAACATGATTAAGGCTTAAATTTTTGGTTTCAAAGATTAGAAAAAAATACGTGCTTCAAACTAAGATAAAATTAGAGTTGAGCAATACAAATTTTTTGCTTTGTTGATTCAGTTGTAATTTTGTTCAGTTTTGCACTTTGTATAGGTGTTTTCATTTTACTAGCTATCTGTTCAAATCTTGCTTTGTAATGAGTTTAGTCCTTTGTATTTCTTTGGTTTTTTTTCTTTTTAGAAACGAACATTTTTGTCAGTGTTTGTTTAAATAAATATTAGCTAGCTGACAACCTATCGCGATTCTATCACCACTAGAATGAGACAAAAAGAGCGATTACTCAAAAGCTTCATTTAGAATACAAAATAGCAATATGTAGAAATATATACCGAACATGTATAATATATATATATATTATAAAACTCAAAATAAACAAAATCTTTTCATTAATAGTAACAAAATACCTTCAAAACCAATAAAAAAAATACATACGAGACTAGCATATGTTACAAAGTACAACGATTCATCTGATTAAATTTTTAAAACACTCATACTCCCAATAGTAAAGGAAACAAAAAAAAAATTTGTTGGAATAACAACACAGAAATCGCCCTAAATCTCTCATGACACAAAAATCTACATACATATAAAATTTCGTTGAAATCGTTTGAAACGCGTGGTCAGAAACAAATTCCAAGGGTAGCGTTCTAATCGAGAAACTTAAATCTACTTTATTACCAAATTGTGTTACAATTTGAGCACTTTAAATTTCATCAAGATCGAATAACATTGAAAACTAAAGCGTTTTCAAACGCACGGCCAGAACAATACTTAAATCTACTCCATACTAAATTTCCTTGGAATTGGACCACATGAGTATTTTTTTCAAATTTGGGTGTGTATTGTAAATTGACTACCATTACCAACACACTGACTATTGACGTCACGCCTCAAAATGTCGATCTACAACTCTGCCAAGTTTCATTCATCGTCGGAAACCCACGTCCGGTCGTACTCTTGATTTGCTACCACATTCTGACCGTAGACACAGCACTTGAAGATATTTCCTCGATTTCATGATTATTTAATCTCCTATTTTAATTGGTCGCTTGTACTTCCCGTGATGCGTTTACATGTAGATCTTTCTATTAAAACTTTGTAGAGGTAAATTATATCTGGTATTATTTTTGGGCAAAACATACACGACTTCAAGGTCGTCATAGCGATTTTACATACAGTTTTTGCACCTTCAAAATTAACAAGTTGTATATAAAAAGAGGAGTTTCCATTAACAACAATTAGACAATGCATGCATTCACACACACAAGCATGTACTATATTGTCTGATATTTTGACAAAACTAACAATTTACACCAAAAAGACCAATTATTCAAAATGCATTAGATCTTTAACCATTGAAGACCTTACAAAGACGTAACAAATTCACAAATTTTGATTTCATGATTGGTGCTTGTTACCCTTTAATAAATACTAAAAGTTAGTGGGGTAAAGTTGCGAATACAATGTCTGCCATGGTAACACAAACATAAACCAATTAGAATTCCAATATGGCAACAACAGCACAATTTTCTTACCTTTGTGACTTCACTGTGTGCAAATTTCTGTCATTGAACTAATTGTCTGACTGATACAATTTCTTTGACGGTATGAGAGAGCGTTATAATCATAAAATAACAGCGTACGCAACAATATGCCAGAAAAATAAAAAAAGTAACATATAGAAAGAATTGATTATTTAAATAACTGCTTAAATATGTCAGTTATAATCAGGATGAGAACAAGTGAATATAAAATACAACCGCAAAACGATGGCGTTGATTCAAGCTTTCTGTTTTATTACTTGAAAACCCATCTTCCCACCGCCGCCTGGTGTTGCACTGTGCAGGTTTTTTGGGTTGAGCCTTGGAAACCATTCCCAGCACTCAGAAAGGTTAATTCGCGTAGAAAGGATTCTGGAGTGTTTTGCAACTAAATTATGCAGTAAAGAACTTTCAGGATTATAGAACATTCCGTACTGCATTTTCGTATTCTATATATATTTGATTAGTGTGTGATCAGTTTTCATTTATTTTCTAGAATCCACGCGTTTTATTAAATACATGTAATTAACGCTATTTTGCAGTATTTTCTGATCCTTGTGTGCGATATTATTCCATCTCACTCTACTATCTTCAGATGGGCCCATCTCAGCTCGCTGTCAAGACGTCGTTAAGTAACACTGTGACGTCACAATGTTACAAAACAGCGATAAACAGATTATTTACGTTTTATGAAACTCGATGCATTTTCTCGTCATCTCATCTCAGGGCTGACGCCCTTCGATGAGATATGAACGAGAAAACTCAGGGCTGACGCCCTTCGATCAGATATGAACGAGAAAACGCATCTCGTTTCAAAAAACGTAAATAACCTATAAGTATACCGTTTCGAGTGTTCCGTCAAGAATGAGCTACGCCCGTTTAGTATTGTTTGATAACTACCATTTGACTTCGTATTTTATTAAAAATTGACGTTTTCTTCTGTCTAAGCGAAAACACGGAAATCGAGACGGAAGTCATTTCAAACATTCGAGGGGAGATAATTTTCCCGTACTTAGAGGGTTTCCGATACGGTTGCTTTTCATGTAAAGTCTGAAGGAGTTTCGGATGTGATTAATTTGGCGCGAAATTTAAAACAAACGAGGAAAAAAATAAAAGTTCTATTATAGACAAAAATATGACATATGGATAATCTATGCCGGAATGTAAACAGTATTTCATATATTGAAACAATAATATAACTGCATGGTAAGTTGCTAAAAGATTATCAGTGAATGTAAATTTACTCTGCAGAATTATCTGCCCCTTAATGTTTGATGTGACTTCCGTCCTGTGTATCAACTATCATTAAAATCGCCCCAGCCATCTTAGAGGCCTGAGAAATGTACTTTTAGCATCAACACAGAGTCATAAATTTTAAATCTGATTTAAACTATTACAAGTTTAAACTTACCTACGATTGAAATTCACAACTGGTCCAATAACATTAGCACAACTTTTAACCCGAAATTCTTTTCTGCATCGATCCTTTCAACAAACAGGTATTCCCTAAAAACACTATTCTTGTTAGCTGACTCGGAACAACGCCAGAAAGTCAGAAATATAATATAATTGTTTTTTAATAATATTTATCTTACCATCGTTTACGTTTATAGTCATTTTTTATTGGTCAAAAGGCCTTAAACTAGTAATTCCCAAATCCGTTCATACTTTCATACTTTCATCAACGATTGTTGGGGAACTACTTTTTTTGTTGGTAAACGTAAACAAATATGGCGGGCATGTGCAGTGTACGCTTCAGACAATAAATTTAGCCAGTTCACTTAAATTTTGGCGGTACAAATATATTTAGCGATGTATCTCTTAAACGGAAAGTTATTTAGTTGAAGTTGCTGTATATTATTAGTATGGCATCATTTGTTTATATAGAGAAATACATAAAAAAATTGCTTTGGATTCATTGTTCACATTGCTGTATGAAGGGAAAAATTCGAATAGGGGTTTGGACGAAATACAAGTGTGAAGGCATATATAAACGATACTTAAACATTTGCGTTTCTATAATTTTCAACTAAATAAATCATTTCAAATACACACAATTGCCGTAACGATAGCGCTACCTTCTATTTTCAGTCACAACAAACAACGAACTGTTCATAAATAGATGTGAATTACCGAAAATAAGCGTTTAATCTTATAATGAATCCTTAAATTGTATTACAACATCCAGGCCTAAAAACAATGTTTGGTATCTCGCCCTCAATCATGCATTACCAAATCCAGTACTAAAATGTTCTATGTATTTATTCTTGAATTAAATAGTATTTCTAATCATGCAGTCTATTCGTGGTAAAAAAACAGCATTTTAGATATTCAGAAAACTATCTGCAATCATATTTTCAAACGAGAATATTTTGCAATAAGAAAATGGTTGCACAGATTTTACAAGCTTGTGTAGGCATAAAATATAATTTCTTCTCCCTCATAGTAATGATCAAAGCTTGTGTATCAATTTATCAGAAAAAGTCATTAAATCCAGAAGCTTGTGTAACATCTAATTAGATTCATAACACATCATCACAACATCGCAAACCATGCAATTTTAGACCAATAACTCTACAAATTGTATTTATATATACTCTTCAAAAAACGCATAGTGGGTTTTTACATATTTTAATAAGCGACATTCATTACACGAACTTAAAATGTTTATTGAATGCAAAGTAACACTCATTGCCTGTAAATGTCATAATAACAGTTAATAAATCACAAATCAACGTCACGTCTGGTAAACTGCAAGTTAGTAACCACCTCGAGAAGACAGCACTGCTCAGCATCCACATGGCATTGACTCTATCAAAACAAGAACATTATTTCTAGGTATTCTTTGCCATTCTACTTGAAACATCTGTAATGTTAATGTGGTGGTTGGCGCTGGCGCACACGTTAATCGAGTTGGTCCAATAGATGTTCAATGGGATTCAAATCCGGCGATTTTAAAGGCCATGGCAACACATTATTGTTATTCCGCTCTAAAAAGTTTCTGGTTAGTTGTTCTGTGTGCGTACTAGCATTGGCCTACTGAAATAACCCATTTTGGAGTTCGATAATTGAGATATTTGGTTGAAAGATGTAATCTCTGTATCGTTGTACCGTTGAGCAGTTAAGTTGTGTGGTGCTCTGATTTTCTGTCATCTGAGATCACCGCCCACTTCATGACGTTACCTTTGCCGAATATATCTACTTCCTGGACACATGACTGTGCGAATCGTTCCTTTCGTCGGCGGTAAACACGTGTTCTACCATGACGCTAATGTAGCAGGAAACGCGAATCGTCGCTAAACCAGATTCTGCGTACGCAGTTCTAGAATGTACAGACCGTCAAACTGTTGCACCATATGACTTTTTCGTCCAATGATAATGTTTCTGGTTGCAGTTTCCAAATGGGGCATGGCATAATTTTTACGTTTTGACAAATTGGACCATTAAACCTGTTTTTATACGTAACCGATGGACGGTTGTGTAGACCACAAACTTTCTTCACGTTGTATGCATGTCATGTTTATAATCGCTAAACCATTAAAATAAAATGTACATGGTAAAGGTTCAATTGTCATTTTAAATTATAATTGATAATTATTAAAAATTCTTTTTTTATAAATAACGTGAATTTCCTTTTTTAAGAGTATATTTATCAACAATAAGGAGACTGGACCAATTATAGCTGCGGATTCATTGCTACGGACCTAATATAGCTGCAGATATATTAGTTATCCCGGGATGCAACGTTTGAAATGTAGGGACCCATTACTATGTTACTATCTCATAATTGGAAGCGCCCTTATATTTGACAAATTGCACTCAAAAGCAATCTCGCGTATTGCATGCATTTCTTTCTTACATAAAATACGATTCCGCAAGTCATATAATTCTATGTTTGCGTTGGTGTTTGGCTTATTACTACAAATGGTATCACCATTAGTTGTTGTCATTTATAAAATTCATGTAATCAGCCAATTGTCGATATGTTGACCAGAATAAGCGTGCCATTTAACTGTAGTAACAACGTTTGAAAAGATAAAAAACAGCAGAAGTGCCAAAGGAAAATGAGAGAAGAGACTACACAGGAACCTAATCCCGAACATATATCTTTAGTCATTTTACATAATTATCTCCAACTCTACCAAAACTATGTACTGTATCTTAAATTATAGGTACTCCATCAAGATTAACAGATCACTATTTAATTATCAAAAGTACTGTTCTAAGGTTTGAAGAGTGCCACGCTCCTTGCAAGAAAAAAGGATTAGATCCGATGTATCTGTTTTCACTTTGCTTATTTTTGTTTTTGAATTTTTTCATTCTTGAATCAGGAACCATAGTTCCAGTCTGAATATAGAGTTATTGCTCGTTAGACGCTAAAAAACAACTAATCAATCAATATTTACTTGTCCATATCTAGCGAATTTAACTCAAACGGGTTTGTTCAATATCAAACAAAAACCGTAAGTAGGTTATGCGGGAAGTAGGTAATCATATTGTTGATTATATCCAAGATTTAAGAGAAATCGGTTTACTCACACCTTGAATACTATTTGGTGAAAATAATCTCGATTTATAACTAATTATTTCACCGCATTTTATAATTATTTTTATAAATATGAACATGACCGGCCTTTTACCGAGATTTAGTGATGTTTGGCTTACAGCCTTTGATGCTTTACCGAGATTTAGTGATGTTTGGCTTACAGCCTTTGATGCTTTACCGAGATTTAGTGATGTTTGGCATACGGCCTTTGATGCTTTACCGAGATTTAGTGATGTTTGGCTTACAGCCTTTGATGCTTTACCGAGATTTAGTTATGTTTGGCTTACAGCCTTTGATGCTTTACCGAGATTTAGTGATGTTTGGCTTACAGCCTTTGATGCTTTACCGAGATTTAGTGATGTTTGGCTTACAGCCTTTGATGCGACAGATGACGCAAGTTTTATAACAACAGTAAACATTATAAGTCCCTTAAATGATTTAAATCCTATATAAGAGATAGACAACAACGGCTATTGACGAATAGGCAGATTTTTCAAATTGTTGAATGCCGCACTGTGGCATCCAAGGCCTGTATTACTCTTGTTTTATGTTATCGACATACAAACTGTCAGCTCTGTTGGTTAACTACTTTTATTATATGACTAACATTTATCTTAATTTTGATTGGCCCAGGGTATCGTGAAAAGTATTATGCAGACAGTGTGTTAACCTCAAAGTAGATAAAAATAGACTGATATAAAAGTTTTGACTTTTGAGTAGCTAAAAATAGAATATTTATCACTTTTCAGTAGTTAAAAATAGAATTCAACAATGGAGAAACAAGCATAAATTTGATTGGTTGAATTTAAAACATCAGTCAATCAAAATCCTTCTTTTAAAACATTCTATCGTTGACATTAGTTCAAAATGGCTGACGAGCAGCAGACAAGTTCTGCAACTGTCAATGAACAGGAACTGTGTTTGCCAATTTTTCATAATTGCTCTTATATTACTATAAATTTTATTTGGAAAATGTGAATATTTCAATTTAAAATGTGATAGCCTACTGTTGTTATTGTTGAAATAAATTTTTATTGTTATCCTTTTTGATTAAAGACTTCCAGTGTAAAAGTAAAATAGTCATATAATAAAACATTCATCGACTTTTATATAGGTTAATACCTGGTTTTATCAACCCTGAAAAAATTATATCCACCAACCAACGACGTTGGCTCGGTGGATATAATTTTTTCAGGGTTGATAAAACCAGGTATTAACCTATATCAAAGTCAATAAATGTATAATATTTGCGGATGATAATGCAGTTAGTTATATCGATTGATTAAATATTTGCTGAATGCCTAGCGGGAACAATGTAACAAACAGTAAACCAGGGGACCAGGGCCGAAAGCGGTTGGTAAGGAGAATACAATTTCGACTGCCACTGGAAAAGTATGAAGTATTGCGTAGGGACGGATAATTGATCTTTTGTAGGAACAACAACGAGCCTACTTTTTTCCAAATCTAAAAAAGTTGTCTTTATTGTGCAAAGAGAGTGGCACTGAAACACGTTTCCACTAGGATAAACAGGACTATTTTGTTTCTAAGTACTATATTCTTAATTTGATTGGTCACTTTTTCATGACCCCTAAAGGGCTCCCAAACGATGACAGCCATTATCAAATTCAATATTTTTGACAAACATCTATTGACAACATCTTAATCTAGAAAGAACCAACTTTCATGCAAATCTGAGCATTTTTTAAATTTTGGCGGCCATCTTGAATTCAAAATGGCCGCCATAGAAAGTCAAAGTATGCATCGTATGGTGAAGCATATCACATTCTACTCAAATACCAATTTTAACTTTGAATTTTTTAATAAATAATTTAGATTTTTGTCATTTTTAAAATGACCACTGTAGAGGCCAAAGTGTTTCTTTTTGGTTTTTAATTAAATTTTCGCTGTACAGATCCAGTTCACTTAAGGTAGTTTCTCTTCCCTTTCAAAAAATGACCCTTTGATAACAATATTGATACATACCTAGTTAATGAAGAATGATTTTGAGGGTTTAATGAGTCTACCAATACGGTATGTAAGATTATTTATGAAAACCCAGGTGATATGTATTCTTTTACATATGCATAATGCCATGATATTGTTGTTTTTGTTTGACATTGGGTAATATGAGATGAGGCATGTCTGTCTGCACAAACACATACATAAAATGAGACAACTAATTACAACACCAAAAATATATTACACGTCATTCCTTCAAATATTACACATTTTATGGTTGATTATTTACATGCTAAAACCTGTCCTACTTGAATTATATATTTTCACTGTAAGCAAAGTACTACTCGATATTTCAGTGTATTATAAGATTTGAATGTTTGCTATATGATTGGTGTTAAACGTAATTATTTGTATTTTGTAAACATATTATTTTGACACAAGCGTTTATTATTGTAATTTTCTCATTGTAGTTAATCTTCTCATATTACGTTGGAAATAAATGAATGAATGAGATGAATTAAGTTTTATGACTTCATCCCTCGCCACTTACAACATTAACGTATTGACCGGAAGGTATGGATCAAATGGAAGACAAAGGTGACGATGTTATATCAGAAGCCACTGCTACGAGTGACACGACTGTTGCTAGGGCTACAGCAGAAGCTAAAGTAGAAACATCCGATGACATGAATGTCAAGGAATTTAAATATGAGGACCAGGGAGCACGTCCTAGAACCTTTGCACCAAAAGGAGAACGTTTCGAGATTGACAAAGCAAGTAAGCAGTTTACTACTTTGAAGAATTTGTCTAAAACCATAATCGATATGGTAGATCAAAAACAGTCTTTTGATTTTATAAGAGCAAAACATAGCTTATGGATGGACAAGTATGAGTCATTTCTAGAGCACCATCAAAACATTATTCCTAGAATTCATCCCGATAATAAAGAAACATACATAGAAACATTTAATGACAGAAACACAATACTTAGAACGTTCATAACATCAATGAACAATTATTTCAATGCTGCAAATCAAGACTTACAGCGAATTGAGAGAGATGAACGACGATCTAGATCAAGTAGGTACACTTCACATGCATCACGTGCTTCGTCCAGTAGGGTAACAAGTACTCGTAGCTTACAAAGTAGTATATCTTCTAAGCGACTCAAGGAAGAGCAGACACGAGCAGAACTTGAAGCCAAGATGGCCGCGTTAACAAAGAAAAAAGAAATAGAACTTGCTAAAATGAATATTAAGCTCGAAGAAGAAGAGCTTGAGATCAGAACAAACATGGCCATATCCAATGCTAAACAGAAGGTCTTGGATAAGTACGAATCTGAAATCGAAAGTGTAGATAGTTACAAATGTAGCACTGAGAAAAGCAGCAAGAAACTTGGTGATCGTCTCTACACTGAAAATCGAATAAAACATAGTAGTCTAAACGTACATGCAGAGCCATATACACCTAAACACGACAGAGATATACAGAGTTCGTCGAACGTCGATAATGTAAGAGAAAATGGACACATAGAAACAATGGTCGACGCTATAACTAAACCAATTAAACAAACCGTTGACAATTATTTAATCCCACAGGTCGATAATTATACCGCCTCATATCGAAATGATAAATGTTCAGATTTAGAGATGTCATCTATCGTTAAACACTTACGAAAACCTGTAGCAGATATTCGGAAATTTGGTGGTGACCCACTAGAGTTTAGAAAGTTCATTAGGCAATTCACTGCTAGAATCGTAGTAAATGCTGAAACCGAAGACGAGAAAATGACATATCTTGAGCAATTTACCTATGGTGAAGCAAACAGAGTAGTATCTGGTTTTGGTCAGCTAACAGGAGAGCATGCTTATACGTCAGCGATGAAACAATTGCAAGAACGATATGGAGATGAAGAAGTAATAGCCAACGCATTTATTAAGAAGGCACTAGGATGGTCTGACATTGCTTCAGGGGACTCTAAAGCCTTGGACGAATTCTCACTTTTTCTTATTGAATGTTTGAATGCAATCGAGAGTATAGACGCTATTAGAATCCTAGAATACTCAGAAAACATAAAATTGTTGTTGAAGAAACTTCCAATCTACTTGCACGATCGTTGGCGAAACGTAGTATCGAAAATAAGAGACAAGAAACACATAGTGAAATTTTCTGACTTCGTGGAATTCGTTAAAACGGAAGCGAAGAAATTGAATGACCCTGTATATGGTAAAGCTGCAGTGACGACTAACTCACAAAACTCAAGGCTTCCGAAAACTAAGACACAGAAGGCAAAGGAATTTACTAAAGGTAGTTTTGCTGCTGAGATCAAACCAGAAACGCCAAAACTAGTGATCGATCAGAAATGTTCATACTGTGGAAAAAATCATAGTCTTGAAAATTGCAAAGATATACTGAAACTAAGCATCAATGAGCGTTACGAACACTTGAAAGGAAAGGGTCACTGTTTCGGATGTCTTAAGGTAGGACACAGGACAGCGAATTGCAGAAACCGACTTACATGTAAGGCTTGTCATAAACGACACCCGACTCTTCTACACAACAGTGAAAGACAACAGGAAAGTACGACTAAGACGACAGGATCAACACAAACAGAAAGGATGCAAGATACCAATTCGATTACTAGTTCCACCCAATCAGGGGCCGGAGAAACTTCATGTGCCATGGCTATCATACCAGTGAAGGTTAAGCTTAGAGATAAACCTGCTGTGATTGACACTTACGCATTTTTTGATTCTGGTAGTAGCGTTTCTCTTTGTACCGAAGATTTACTGCATCGTTTGGGCGGAAGTGGTAAAAGAATGAATATAAAACTGAACACAATGGGAAAACCGTTTAATATGAATACTTACGCTGTTACAGGATTACAAGTGATGGACTACGATATGAAAAATGTTGTCAACCTCCCGAAAGTCTACACGAAAGGTGAGATGCCGGTCTCAAGTGTACATATTCCGAAAGAAGACGAAATTTCAAATTGGAGTCATCTATCCAAAATACGATGGCATTCACCTGATTGTGGCATAGGTCTTATGATAGGAAATAACGTTCCTGATGCATACATGCCGATCGAGATTGCTACCGGTCCCAGTGGATCACCTCACGCTACTAGAACTAGATTAGGCTGGATCATATGGAATATGCTTAGAGACTTTGAGGACTCGGATCAAGTAGTGAACAGAGCACAACTGATGTCTATTCAATCTTTAGATGAAGACGATTCAAGACTCGAACAATTATTTAGAAATTCTATGAACTACGATTTTCCCGAACGTATAGTCGAGGATAAGCGGGAAAGCTCAGTCGAAGATAAGAAGTTCTTGGAATTAGTGAACGAGTCCGTCGACTTCAAAAATGGACATTATGAAATAGGTTTACCGTTTAGAGATGCGCACATAACCTTTCCAAATAATGCATCACAATGTATACAACGTCTGAAAGGACTGAAAATTAAGTTTGCTAGAAATCCGAAATTTAAAGACGATTATATTGAATTCATGAACAAGCTCATAGACAAAGACTATATGGAAATCGTCCCACTAGAAGACTTGGACAGAAATGATGGTAGGGTGTGGTATCTGCCCCATCACGGAGTCTATCATGCACAAAAGGACAAGATACGTGTAGTATTTGACTGTTCCGCTACGTATTTGGGTGCTTCGTTGAATTCCCAGTTACTTCAAGGACCAAACCTTACAAACAATTTACTTACTGTACTTTTTAGATTTCGAGAGGAACATGTCGCTATTCTCGGGGATATCGAAGCAATGTTTCACCAGGTTCGAGTTCCGCGAACAGATAGAGACTGTCTTCGATTCTTTTGGTGGCCTAATGGTAATGTAGATGGAGAACCGGTTGAGTATCGAATGACCGTACATCTTTTCGGGGCAACATCCTCACCTAGTTGTTGCAACTTTGCCTTAAATCATGCCATCGAAGATTTCGGACACAAATACGATCCATCCATATCGCAAATAATGACTGATAGTATGTATGTCGACGACTGCCTTGCATCTGTAGAAACTGAAGACAAAGCAATTAATGCTATCAGAGATGTTACTTCTTTGTGCAAAGATGGCGGATTTAAAATGACTAAATGGATCAGTAATGCACCGTATGTCATTCAATCAATTCCAGAGGACGATCGGGCGAAAGGTGTTCAGCATTGGAGCTTAGAAGATGGTCTCCCAGTTGAACGGGCTTTGGGAGTTCAGTGGAACATGGCGACCGATTGTTTGGGATTCAAAGTTACGTTCAAGGACAAACCAGCGTGTAGACGAAGTGTTCTTTCGATTACAAGTTCTATCTTTGATCCTATTGGAATTGTGTCACCGTTCTTGCTAACAGCAAAGTTAATTTTGCAAAGATTGTGTAAATATGGTTATAGTTGGGATCAGGAACTCACAGGAGTTGAGCTTAAGCAATGGAACGAATGGCTTTCTCAACTTAGCGATCTAGAGAGTATACGATTACCGAGGTGCTACAAACCTGTCAATTTTGGACACGTCAAATCTTGTCAACTACATTGCTTTTCTGATGCTAGCGAAACAGGATATGGTATGGTATTTTACCTCCGAATGATTGATAATTCAGATCAAATCAATTGTGCATTTGTACTTGGAAAATCTAGAGTCACTCCACTCAAGAAGATAACAATACCGCGACTTGAACTCACAGCTGCTGCTAAGGCCGTCAAGTTAAGCAAAATTATCGTAAAGGAAATAAACTACACTATTGACAAAATTATATTTTGGACAGATAGTATGTCGGTTGTACGTTATATTTACAATCAGAAATCGAGATTTCACACTTTTGTTGCTAATCGGCTAGAGGTAATCCAAGAAGCAACGAAACCCGAGCAATGGAAATATGTCAACACGAAAATTAACCCAGCGGACTATGCGTCAAGGGGAATGAAAGCGTCAAACTTTGCAACGAATTCTGACTGGCTTTACGGACCTAATTTTCTCAGACAACATGAATGCGAATGGCCGGAGCAGGAGATCGACAAGTCAATTTCAAACACAGACTACGAAGTGAAGGAAGTAGTTAATACCGTCGTAGTAGAACCGAGACCTGAGCTGTTTGGTAAACTTATGACAAACTTCTCGGATTGGACAAAATTAAAACGAGTTGTTTGTAGACTTCTCACATTCTTCGACCTTCTGAAAAGAAACTGTAACAAAAATAGAACCGAAATGGATATAAATATTGGAACGATCACAATAGATATGTTAAAAAGATCAGAGAAATGTATTATCCGATTCGTTCAACGTCAACACTTCGCTGATGAAATAAATTCTCTACGAAGTGACCCAAAGAAAGTACTGAAGAGAACTTCGAAACTTTATACACTTGATCCGTTTCTAGACTGCGATTGTGTTTTGCGAATAGGTGGTAGACTAGACCGATCAGAGCTGCCTTACGACGCCAAACATCCTATTATACTGCCAAAGGACTCGAATGTTTCCATATTGATAATCAATTACATACACCGTTCAATAGGACATCTCGGAAGAAATTCAATACTATCCGAGCTTCGAAAAAGATATTGGATCATCAGTGCTAGTTCTATCATTAAAGGATTGATATCCAAGTGTGTCATCTGCAAAAGATATCAAGGGCCGTTACTCGAGCAAAAGATGTCAGATTTGCCAACTGAGAGACTTACACCGGATAAGCCTGCATTTTCGATAGTAGGTGCCGATTTTTTCGGACCGTTATACATTAAACAAAGGAGAAGCACGGTGAAAAGATATGGCATGATATTCACCTGTATGTCAGTACGCGCAGTACATTTAGAAATTGTGCATTCAATGGATACTGACTCATGTATCAATGCGATAAGACGCTTTATTGCTCGTAGAGGAGTACCCGAGTTCATCCGATCCGATAATGGAACAAATCTGATAGGTGCTGAACGAGAAATGCGTGAGGAAATTTTCAAATGGAATGCTGAGAAAATCAATAGCTCCATGACTCAGCAAGGTATCAGATGGGAATTTAATCCACCGGCAGCTTCTCATTTTGGAGGAGTTTGGGAGCGGCTAATACGATCAGTAAGAAAGATTTTGTACTCCGTGATAAAAGAACAGAATATTCGACTAGATGATGAAGGACTCATGACATTCATGTGCGAAGTTGAGTCTATACTTAACAATCGCCCGCTTACCGATGTATCTGAAAGTCCAAATGACACCAAGGTTCTTACTCCGAATCATCTTCTCTTGTTACGACCTGGAGAATACTTTCCACCAGGAACATTTTGTAAAACTGATAACTACGTCAAGAGGCGTTGGAGACAGATACAATATTTGACCGATTTATTCTGGAGAAGGTGGACCTCAGAATATATACCGTTACTACAGAGGAGACAAAAATGGATAGTAGAAAAACGAAACGTGAAAGTAGGCGATATTGTAATCATACATGACAATTGTCCTAGAAACTTTTGGAATTTAGGAAGAGTGGTTGAAGTGTTTATGGACAATGTAGGTTCCGTTCGCTCAGCAAAAGTAAAGACAGCCACTTCTATTTTGACTAGGCCGATTACGAAACTGTGTATGTTAGTAGAAAATGACTAATATACTTACTATGTACTTATTTGTGACTGATTAAGTGAAACATTCATGGACTAGATATATATATTTTTGTCACTTTTGCCTATTTTAAGATAATTTTGGTAATTGTGTTTATTTAACCACAATTAAGGGGCCGGAATGTAGAGGCCAAAGTGTTTCTTTTTGGTTTTTAATTAAATTTTCGCTGTACAGATCCAGTTCACTTAAGGTAGTTTCTCTTCCCTTTCAAAAAATGACCCTTTGATAACAATATTGATACATACCTAGTTAATGAAGAATGATTTTGAGGGTTTAATGAGTCTACCAATACGGTATGTAAGATTATTTATGAAAACCCAGGTGATATGTATTCTTTTACATATGCATAATGCCATGATATTGTTGTTTTTGTTTGACATTGGGTAATATGAGATGAGGCATGTCTGTCTGCACAAACACATACATAAAATGAGACAACTAATTACAACACCAAAAATATATTACACGTCATTCCTTCAAATATTACACATTTTATGGTTGATTATTTACATGCTAAAACCTGTCCTACTTGAATTATATATTTTCACTGTAAGCAAAGTACTACTCGATATTTCAGTGTATTATAAGATTTGAATGTTTGCTATATGATTGGTGTTAAACGTAATTATTTGTATTTTGTAAACATATTATTTTGACACAAGCGTTTATTATTGTAATTTTCTCATTGTAGTTAATCTTCTCATATTACGTTGGAAATAAATGAATGAATGAGATGAATTAAGTTTTATGACTTCATCCCTCGCCACTTACAACCACCATCATATGAATGATGCCATATGAGTAATAATATAATGAATAACATTCAGGTACAACATCCTAAACTACCTGTAAACCAAGTTCGTTGAAGTTTGTTATTTTCAATTCAAAATGGCCGCCAATGAATTTCAATATGTGCGTTAAATGGTGCAGAATAACATAGTCTTCTTATATACCGGCGTGTACCACTTCAAGTAATGGGGTGAAGATCTATTTTGGGGTGATTTTGCATATCGTTCTAACTTGCGGTCTCCGCAAAACATGTTGACAAAAAGCCAAAGAAAAATAAGAAGGCGAAACAGAGCGAAAACAATATTGCTCGCATATTTTTTTGGGAGCAATAAGTTAAGAAACCTGACACAAACAAATGTCGCAGAAAAATTTGCTTGGGCTACACAAAAATACCTATCCTGCAACCTACACAGGGAAATATTGGTCACGTGAAATTCACATGAAATTCATGGGAAATCAGGATTAACGTGAATTTCACGTGAAAAAATCACATGATTTTCACGTTAAACGAGCATATTAACGTGAATTTCACGTGAAATATATTTAACATGAATTTCACGTGAAATTCATGTTAATATCATGTGAAACTCGCTTGATATTCACGTTAACTTTTTCACGTAAATTTTTACATGAAAATTCTGAAAAATGAGAATTTATTTCTAAATATTTATAGAATTGCATGAAAGTTAAAGAACATTAAAAATGTTGAGAACATTTTTTCACGTGAACTTCACGTGAAATTCACGTTAAATTGCTCATTTAACGTTAAATTTTTCACGTGAAATTCACGTGAACAAAGTTTCCTTGTGTATAATGATTTCCTTTTTATCCAAATTGTACTTTTTTACGTCTGAATATCATACACACTTCTAGCAGTGAGTTTTGAGGATGTTGGATATTAAATTTACACTCGTTAATTTATTACTTAATCACTTGGTATGTGACAGTGAGAGGCGTAGATAATACATGCTTTTACACATATGACATGATCTGGGAAAATGAGATTTATATTCCTATAGCTGTGCAATATTGGGATTAGAATTAGTTATTACACGAACTTCAGCACTTCGACAAATAGACTGCCGGCAAGGTAAGGCGTTGTCTAGTTCTCTAATGCTTCGTTAAATATAAATTCGTTGAAAACAATTAATATTTATTTATTGCATGTTCATTATTATGTTCTTTTTGTATATTTCACTATGTCTGCCTTTTTTAAATTAGAAAAGAATTTTAAAAATGTGCTAAAATGTGCAGTCTTTATTACTGTGCCATTTCTTAGTCAATGTTAAAATGAAGATTTTTCTTATTTTGTTTGATGCTCGGTGTTTGTAATTGATAAACGTATAAAATATCTTGATAACATTATTTCAGATGTTATAATAAGAACAAAATAACAACCAGTTTATATTTTCGTACTTTACAATAGGGGTAGGAACGATTCGATCATCACACAAACCTAACTTGTTGACCATAATATAATATAACTAATATACTAACGATAAAAAAACATTGAATTTATTTATTAGAAGTCTACATATTTTAAGCATTTCAATGAACACATTGCTTCTAAGTTTATCTTCGGCGTGTCTATCTATACGTACCTAGCTGCTTTACGAGAGACTTCAATTAACTCATTTAATGGAGCGAATGGTGTGAATCACATTACGAAATTGCAAAACAGGCGACAGCATGTTAGCTGCATTTTCGGATTTGTCCGTAAACAGTTTATCTTTATGCCAGGAGTCATAACCATTAGTCAAAACAGTTCGTTAAAACAGTAAAAAAATATTAAGCCCGACAGTCCCCAGCCAAATTAAAGTTTACTGAATTATTTGCAGGCTTTGTCGTGTGAAGCTAATATATTCTGTAGAAATTCGGCTTGGTGGTGTTCAATTAAACCTTGTACAAATTTGTCTATACTTTAAGTTTATATTTCACACCACAAACTTGTTGATAGATACAAAGTCAATTGAGGGGGGGGGGGGGGGTTCGGTAGGCGAGTGGTTAAGGTAATTCGTCTACTATTGACCACGTGGTCTTTTTTCAACACGATGGCGGGATTCGAGTCTCACTGCGGTCAGTGTGCGCTCGGCTTAATTTTAATTCAGGCCTGGGTTTCATAAAACTTCTTAAATTGAGATTTTCCTCAAATATCTGAGTTTTTCCTCAAATTTGAATTTTCAAGCAATCTGAATGGTCAATTTTCGAGTTGAGGACAAGTTGAGGGAATCCTCAAATTTGAGATGTTTTATGAAACCGGGCCCAGAAGATTGCCAGTTTTCCTACCAAAGGTCAGGAGTTTTCTCCCTTTACTGCAGCCCCCCACCTCACCACTAAAAATGAACGCCATGATATAGCTGAAAGTGGCGTTAAACCCTATGGAAACAAACAAACAAACATAACAAAGGTTGTGGCATACCCGCTAATTTGCACTATACTTTAGCTTCAATAGTCACGTTTTTCCATTTCTTGTATGTTTCAAAACGCAACAGATTTCTTTATTGATGCAGAATAGTTTACTCTTAACGGTTGTTGTAAGTTCGTAGTTTTTATGAGTTCTTCTTTTCATTGTTTTTGTCTTATAGATTGGGAGTCATCTTTTAATTCTTAGGTTAACATTTCACACGTCCTGTTATTAATTCATTGTCATGAAGAAAACAAAAAGTTGATAAGGTTTTTCAGCGCGATGTCTTTAGCTGAACCACAAAATAAACACACAAAAGCTGACAAAACTAAAGGGTTTCTGAATAATATATTAACCAGTAAACAAGAAAACAAAGGATCATTTTCACACTAAAGGTGAAACTATATTTGTTTAAGAAATAACCATCTTCATTTATAGATATCTCACGTGGAACTTCAGCCGGGTTAATAAAAACAAATCCGTTGTTTGTCAGCTGAGTCGGTTATTCAGTTTGTATGCCCCTGGATTGAAATAAACTTCATACGGGTTGTTTAACACACAGTATTTGTTTTCGCGCAGTAATATTTTACATAACTAGAAAACAAAAGTTTTTCCTTCCATCAGCGGACAGAAAATATTTTTTAGCCAATGAAAAATCAGTGCAATTACAATTTATATATTTAAGTAATTGAAGAAAATGGTTAGAATGAATTAAATTTCGTCGCTTGCGTTATTCTATGAAAACGTGTCTTTTCTGATTTTGTCGCAATGGTAGTCAACAGCAGGCGATGACACAATATTGTCAGACAAGCTCAATATCTGCAAATATAAAGCAGCAAAAAGTCTTTACTTAATCCACATAACGTCACATTCACCTAATATTCTAGTTTACTTTAAACACATTTATTTGCTCTAAGCAACATGATTAGACACAAGTACAATTCATACTTACAAAGGTCTTCTCCATAATACAATAATATACAATATAACATAATGCTGGAGAATGCTATTATTTTAAATGATAGTACAAATAGTGTGTATATAACTAATTAAGCAACAAAAAAGTAATAATCTGATTCCCAAAATTCTCAACAACGGATAAAATTAATCGTACATACGAATTACATACTTTTAAGGCTTAAAAATTGATGGATTTCGAAAAATATCATCAAATCCAAACAATACGACATTAAATGCATCATAAAAATGTCGAGAAGTTATATAATTCAGTCACTTAAACGTATCTAGGTCTTTGTTTACATCAGCAAACGGGCATCTTCTCAACTTTTGCAGGTCGCACGACTTCTAAAATACTAAAATATTCATTAAATCGTTTGAACGGTTTATTTAATACAACGTTATCAAATCGTTGTAACGATTTAATAAATCGTTGAAATGATTTAACAAACCGTTGAAACGATTTAATAAACCGTGCACACGATTTAATAAACCGGTCAAACGAAATAAGATTTTTTTTCTATTTGTTGTTTGGCACGAATAAGCCGTCGTATTGGAGTGACATTTTCCGATTTAAAAAAATTTACTATACAAAGAGAAATAAAAAAATGTTGGACCTAACTGTTAAGCTCTCCGCTGTAACACCGACTTATGGTATTCACCGAAAACGATCGCGATGTTTTATTTGATAGATAATATCGAGATAGATTTAAAATGAAGACTCGACCATAGGACCGGAACAAATTGATTAATATGCGCGCCTTTCAATGATACTGTGTCGATTTTGCTATAGTGTGGAAGGATAATATCGAGATAGATTTAAAATGAAGACTCGACCATAGGACCGGAACAAATTGATTAATATGCGCGCCTTTCAATGATACTGTGTCGATTTTGCTATAGTGTGGGAGGAGCGAAGAACAGTCTTTACCCGCCTACTTTCAAAAATGTAAAAAAAAAATATTACATGACCCTATCTACGCGAGTTTCTAGTTAGTTCTGTTCGAATTGAGTTATCTTCGTGGTTTTTTTTTCAATGTCATTAAACTAATAAATTTTAAGAATTTCAACCAGTTTGAAACGAAACAGACAATTACCCTAGACAGAAGTCGGTAATACCGTTGTTGAGGCCATTCGGAACTCACTATCTCAATAACGATAAAGTACACTTCCGCCCTTAGTTATTTAAAAAAGAAAAGGTATGGGTTAAACCCATATCCAGAGATGTTCGATTCATATGTTATAGGTGTATCCGATTTGGTTTAATAGTTTTTTCAATTTGATTTATTTAAAATTTCATCATATGCTGTAAAGGGTTGCAAGTGTAGACGATTGTGAAAGGCAAGAAATAATCATCTTGTTTATAATATCTCAACTTTGAGAAGAGTACTTTAATAAAAAATGCAAAGTTTAGAAAGACAAATGTTTAACAATAAAAATACATGTACATTGATCATAGTCACGTGGTTCTGTGGGGGAAAATGTTAATGTAATATCGGCAGTTATCGCGTCCTCGGAAAATCAAAGAAAACATACGACAAGTTACAATTTCTATTGATTTAATTTTGCTGTAATTGAAATTGTTTCAAAAGGTTTGCAATTAAATGTATTTCAAACATCAAACTAGAATGTGCATAAACATTGCTAAGAACTTTATAAAATTTTCAGAATTTAAAATAAAAAAAATACTAAAAAAAAAGAATAAGAAGAAGAGTCTTATTTTGCAAAACAATTTATGAGATTATTAACTTCTATCATGTTGATGACCTTTATTCGAACGTTACTTAATTTTTTTCTTTTGTATTATTATTATTATACGTCTACAAATTAAGCCCAACACTGTTTGAATTAGATTTTTAACACTGTCAAATTTTTGCTTTCCCTCAGCGGGATTCGAACTCACACCGTTGTGACACTGTGGCACCAATTCGCCTGCACTATGTCCAGCGGTCTAGACCCCTCGGCCAAATCCGCTATATAAAAATATAGCTTCATTAACCGGGGTGAATCTTAGACATAGACATAGTACATGTGTACTAGCGTGTGACGATGGAATTTTCGTAACCAATACGTATTAATCTGACAGTAATCTAATTCAGCATTTTTTGTATATATTATGTAGGATGACAAAGTTACTTGTCATGCAGTCACAGTAAGTAAATTATATACAAACGTCTAAGTATTGTGACAACCATATAATATATCTATCCAGCGGATTTCTGAAACATCAGAAATACAGGGTTAACATCAAATATTTATATATACGTCTACAAATTAAGCCCAACACTGTTTGAATTAGATTTTTAACACTGTCAAATTTTTGCTTTCCCTCAGCGGGATTCGAACTCACACCGTTGTGACACTGTGGCACCAATTCGCCTGCACTATGTCCAGCGGTCTAGACCCCTCGGCCAAATCCGCTATATAAAAATATAGCTTCATTAACCGGGGTGAATCTTAGACATAGACATAGTACATGTGTACTAGCGTGTGACGATGGAATTTTCGTAACCAATACGTATTAATCTGACAGTAATCTAATTCAGCTTTTTTTGTATATATTATATAGGATGACAAAGTTACATCGTCACACGCTAGTACACATGTACTATGTCTATGTCTAAGATTCACCCCGGCTAATGAAGCTATATTTTAATATAGCGGATTTGGCAGAGGGGTCTAGACCGCTGGACATAGTGCAGGCGAATTGGTGCCACAGTGTCACAACGGTGTGAGTTCGAATACCGCTGAGGGAAAGCAAAAATTTGACAGTGTTAAAAATCTAATTCAAACAGTGTTGGGCTTAATTTGTAGACGTATATATAAATATTTGATATTAACCCTGTATTTCTGATGTTTCAGAAATACGCTGGATAGATATAGTATATGGTTGTCACAATACTTAGACGTTTGTATATATATATATATATATATATATATATAAAGCAAAAATTTGACAGTGTTAAAAATCTAATTCAAACAGTGTTGGGCTTAATTTGTAGACGTATATATATATATAGACGTATATATATATATATACGTCTACAAATTAAGCCCAACACTGTTTGAATTAAATTTTTAACACTGTCAAATTTTTGCTTTCCCTCAGCGGGATTCGAACTCACACCGTTGTGACACTCTGGCACCAATTCGCCTGCACTATGTCCAGCGGTCTAGACCCCTCGGCCAAATCCGCTATATAAAAATATAGCTTCATTAACCGGGGTGAATCTTAGACATAGACATAGAACATGTGTACTAGCGTGTGACGATGGAATTTTCGTAACCAATACGTATTAATCTGACAGTAATCTAATTCAGCATTTTTGTATATATTATATAGGATGACAAAGTTACTTGTCATGCAGTCACAGTAAGTAAATTATATACAAACGTCTAAGTATTGTGACAACCATATAATATATCTATCCAGCGGATTTCTGAAACATCAGAAATACAGGGTTAATATCAAATATTTATATATATGTCTACAAATTAAGCCCAACACTGTTTGAATTAAATTTTTAACACTGTCAAATTTTTGCTTTCCCTCAGCGGGATTCGAACTCACACCGTTGTGACACTGTGGCACCAATTCGCCTGCACTATGTCCAGCGGTCTAGACCCCTCGGCCAAATCCGCTATATAAAAATATAGCTTCATTAACCGGGGTGAATCTTAGAAATAGACATAGTACATGTGTACTAGCGTGTGACGATGGAATTTTCGTAACCAATACGTATTAATCTGACAGTAATCTAATTCAGCATTTTTGTATATATTATATAGGATGACAAAGTTACTTGTCATGCAGTCACAGTAAGTAAATTATATACAAACGTCTAAGTATTGTGACAACCATATAATATATCTATCCAGTGGATTTCTGAAACATCAGAAATACAGGGTTAACATCAAATATTTATATATACGTCTACAAATTAAGCCCAACACTGTTTGAATTAGATTTTTAACACTGTCAAATTTTTGCTTTCCCTCAGCGGGATTCGAACTCACACCGTTGTGACACTGTTGCACCAATTCGCCTGCACTATGTCCAGCGGTCTAGACCCCTCGGCCAAATCCGCTATATAAAAATATAGCTTCATTAACCGGGGTGAATCTTAGACATAGACATAGTACATGTGTACTAGCGTGTGACGATGGAATTTTCGTAACCAATACGTATTAATCTGACAGTAATCTAATTCAGCATTTTTTGTATATATTATATAGAATGACAAAGTTACTTGTCATGCAGTCACAGTAAGTAAATTATATACAAACGTCTAAGTATTGTGACAACCATATAATATATCTATCCAGCGGATTTCTGAAACATCAGAAATACAGGGTTAACATCAAATATTTATATATACGTCTACAAATTAAGCCCAACACTGTTTGAATTAGATTTTTAACACTGTCAAATTTTTGCTTTCCCTCAGCGGTATTCGAACTCACACCGTTGTGACACTGTGGCACCAATTCGCCTGCACTATGTCCAGCGGTCTAGACCCCTCGGCCAAATCCGCTATATAAAAATATAGCTTCATTAACCGGGGTGAATCTTAGACATAGACATGCATAGTACATGTGTACTAGCGTGTGACGATGGAATTTTCGTAACCAATACGTATTAATCTGACAGTAATCTAATTCAGCATTTTTTGTATATATTATATAGGATGACAAAGTTACTTGTCATGCAGTCACAGTAAGTAAATTATATACAAACGTCTAAGTATTGTGACAACCATATAATATATCTATCCAGCGGATTTCTGAAACATCAGAAATACAGGGTTAACATCAAATATTTATATATACGTCTACAAATTAAGCCCAACACTGTTTGAATTAGATTTTTAACACTGTCAAATTTTTGCTTTCCCTCAGCGGGATTCGAACTCACACCGTTGTGACACTGTGGCACCAATTCGCCTGCACTATGTCCAGCGGTCTAGACCCCTCGGCCAAATCCGCTATATAAAAATATAGCTTCATTAACCGGGGTGAATCTTAGACATAGACATAGTACATGTGTACTAGCGTGTGACGATGGAATTTTCGTAACCAATACGTATTAATCTGACAGTAATCTAATTCAGCATTTTTTGTATATATTATATAGGATGACAAAGTTACTTGTCATGCAGTCACAGTAAGTAAATTATATACAAACGTCTAAGTATTGTGACAACCATATAATATATCTATCCAGCGGATTTCTGAAACATCAGAAATACAGGGTTAACATCAAATATTTATATATACGTCTACAAATTAAGCCCAACACTGTTTGAATTAGATTTTTAACACTGTAAAATTTTTGCTTTCCCTCAGCGGGATTCGAACTCACACCGTTGTGACACTGTGGCACCAATTCGCCTGCACTATGTCCAGCGGTCTAGACCCCTCGGCCAAATCCGCTATATAAAAATATAGCTTCATTAACCGGGGTGAATCTTAGACATAGACATAGTACATGTGTACTAGCGTGTGACGATGGAATTTTCGTAACCAATACGTATTAATCTGACAGTAATCTAATTCAGCATTTTTTGTATATATTATATGGGATGACAAAGTTACTTGTCATGCAGTCACAGTAAGTAAATTATATACAAACGTCTAAGTATTGTGACAACCATATAATATATCTATCTAGCGGATTTCTGAAACATCAGAAATACAGGGTTAACATCAAATATTTATATATACGTCTACAAATTAAGCCCAACACTGTTTGAATTAGATTTTTAACACTGTCTTATGTTCTAAATTCACTCTGTTCAAACGAACATAAATTATTTATGTGCTAAACACTTGAAATATCTGATTTATGCACAAAACTCGGCACATTTCAGTTTTGTGTACTCATAAAAAGGCGATAACAGAAACTCTTAAGACTAATATATGATACTGTAAGGCGCAGTGACCATTTTATTTATTAATTTATTAACAAACAAACAAAAAAAAACTCTTTTAATGATCCATCGACATCATGCAATCTACAAAATATAATAAAAATACTTCATAACAAAACTATTTATAAACAGTTACAATAAATGACAGTCTTAATGTCAATAATTAAAATTTAACTTCAAGCATCTAAATCGGTCACTGCCCAAACCTCGATAACCTATCAAACACACCTCACGACTTTATATAGTACCCGCCAAACCGGTTCACTAATCATATTAATGATGTATTACTACGCATAACGCAAATAAATATATTTATGTTCTAAATTCACTCTGTTCAAACGAACATAAATTATTTATGTGCTAAACACTTGAAATATCTTATTTATGCACAAAACTCGGCACATTTTAGTTTTGTGTACTCATAAAAAGGCGATAACAGAAACTCTGAAGACTAATATATGATACTGTAAGGCGCAGTGACCATTTTCGATGCACAAAGAAAGTATAAACAAAAAGTATAAACAAGCAAATTAAAAATAAATCAAATCCCCAAATTCTGAGAAACAGATAAACGTTTTTCAATGTCAGCTAAAACATAACCATCTTTAGCATAATCGGACTTCCACCGTCCATGTAATTTTGACAGTCTATCAGAGGTACCGTTGTTAGCAGAAACTGTAGCACCCCCTGCTCGGAAAGAATGAAGCCCAAATTCTGAAGCGTTACAACCTACTGCATTTAAAGCCTCTAGAACTATTTCTCTAGATCTTGTATAAGACAAACATTTATTATCTTTTCTCAAAACAAATTTATTACAATCTTTAATATAAGTAAGACCTCTAAAAATAAACATATCAGAACTTAGATCTAAATCTGCTAACTGTAAATATTTCAACAAAAGATTGACTGGACAATATGTTGTTTTCAAAGTAGAAATAAACACGCTTTTACCCTTCCGATAATGATCAGTCTTACTTTTCTCAATAAAAATTTCTACATGACTATCATGAAAAATAATATGTTTAGCTTTAATTGAACATAAATCACTGTACCTTAAAAATCCAGTATAAGCTAAAACACACATTGTCAAAAGTCTTAAATTTTTTAAATTTTTAAAATCACCAGAAAATCTATTGAAAAGCTTAATAATTATATCAGGTGTAATAGGCTCTTTCTTTGCAATCGGTCTATTCAGTTGTCGCTTAGCACCTTCAACAATATGACAAACTATATCACTAACGCATGGATTTTCAACCCCTGCTAGTTTGTGAGCCCAGTTGATACTATAATAAGCGGCTTCTACAGTACTATAATGTGCAGAATTTTGTATCAGATGTTGTAAATAAAGCGCAACATAAAGTTCATTGCAAGGCAAAATACAAGTTATTTCAGGATATTTCTCCGACCACTTAACAAACCGCTTAAATCCATTAGTGTATTTAGCAACAGTAGAATCAGCTCTAGAATTCATAACTGTATCTGGTAACTTTTCAAAAAGTTTCTTCAACTCAGAATTAACGATAGAATCTTTCTGAGACCAAAACCCCGCTGAGAAAATTGTCTGCAATTACAAAATATATAGATATTCATACTAGAAATTGTATAATAAATAGAAAAAAATATATATAAACCTCCTTTACCCAGTGTTTATAATGCATCTCTCTTGTAAACAATAAAGGCCAAAACGGCGCAGAATGCCACTTTGGCACAATCAATGTACCCTGTGCGGAACAATTGATCAAATGATTAATGCATTTACTAGCTAAACTAACAGGAGGCACAAGCCAGTTATTATCAAGCTTCCAGTTGCAAGAAAATGCATCAATAGCATCAGCTAACGGATTCCAATACAAGGAATTAAACTTGCTCACCTTCGTGTTGTCCATGTTAGCAAAACGATCTACAGTATGTGGACCCCACATGCTATCTAAAAACTGAAAAAAAAATCAGTCGAGACACCCCAGTCATCAATGTCAATGACACGTGACAAAGCGTCAACTTGTTCAATCTGTCCACGAGGTACCCAGTGTGTAAAAATTGATATGTTGTACAATACACAAGTGTTAAAAATGGAAAGAGCCATCTCTTGCAACTCAGAATTCTTACTTCCTTTCTTTACAATACTAACTGCATTCTGATTATCAGAATAAAAAGTTACTGAATTGTTTTGTAACAAGGTTTTAAAACTTAAAATACATAATTCAATAGCCTTTAACTCACGCCACGTGCTACTTTTACCTGCTTCCGACTGAATCCAGTTTTTATGCATAATAACATTGGACTCTTTTAAAATACCTGCTGCACCAGTATCACTGGCATCCGAAATCACATTTAAAATCGTCCTTTCATATAAAATAGGAACAGGTTTGATATATCTAATATTATTTCTCCAAAAAATGAGTTCATTTATACAGCCAGGATATAAATTTATATTTACACATTGGTCCCAATAATCCCTACAATTAATAACACTAAAAAAAGATCTTGTCATAATTTGTGTCACATTTCCAATGGCGGGAGTAAAAGAAATAATTTTACCACAAAATCTAGCTAAAAGTCTTAAACTGAGCTTCCTTGCATTTGACAAAATAATAGAAATCAACTCTATTAAATCGTCTACCTTATGTATAGGCAACAATAACACGCATGATCTCAGATCCCATGTAAAACCTAGCCAAGTCAGTACTTGCTGAGGTTCCCAAATAGACTTTTCTCGATTCGGCAAAAAGCCAGACTTGATAATGTCCTCTTTTACCTTAAGTGACTGTTCTTTACACAAAGCCTCTGTCTCAGCTAATCCCATTCCATCATCCAAGAAAACAGTAATTTTAATACTGCTTTTTCTCCAGTGAGCTACTAAAGGTCTTACTACCTTAGTAAATATATATCCAGCTGAACACAAACCAAACGGTAAAACAGTGAAAACAAAGTATTTCACAGTGCTTCCAAATTTCCAGGAAAATCCCAAGTACTTCTGGTGATTCTCAGAAATGTCAATATGATGGTAACCAGATTTCAGATCGAATACAAACCCATAACTATTTGATGTAAGGAATTGACTGGCAACTTTCCAGTCCTCAAACTTAATTCTTGAATACACTACCTGTTTATTTACATGTCTGAGGTCAAGAACCAACCTGTGTTTACCTGTGGAATTAACTGAAACAGTTAAAGGATTAACATTATGTGGTATTTCATTAACTTCTCTAACTAAATGAGCATTAACTAACTCTAAAATAGCTTTCTCAACAAAATTACAACATGACCCATGTTCTAAAGAAGACTTATTGTTTCTTAAAACTACAGATTCAGGTTCATTGAGAAAAGGAATTTTATAACCAGATTGAATTACATCTAAAATAAAATCATTAGTACCAATATCTTGCCAAAAATAAATAGAATTCTTTAGTCTATTTTTAACATTTATGTCCGTATTGCCAGCTTCATATTCATAAAATGACTCGAAATTGTCAAAAGATTGTACCTGGAAAGTCAGCAAATCCTTTTTACTTGGATGACCCTCTCTGTGTGGCATTTCTGTCCGCTGGTTGTTTGTTGCAGAAATTGGCCCAGTGCCCAAATAATCCACAATTGTAACATTGGTCTGACGGTTTCGGTCTGTTCTCTGGTAGTTTCCTGGGGCCAGAAACCCCTGCTCCACGAAAGGGCTGCTTCGGATAACTTCCATTATGAGCAACAGCATTAACACTCCCTGCAGCTTCAGCCGGTCGCTTCCTGGAATCATTTTTAACTGACTTTGACGCCTTCAACTTCCTTACCGCCCTACTTTCAGCTGCACGAATTCTTTTCTCGTCTTCAGAATCCGACGCTACCTCGTCCGATAAATACTCGTCCACAGTTTTCCAACCGCCCTCTGATTTATCAGCAATTCGGATCAACTTGTTACGTTTCTTAAGCGCTTCTATAGAATCCTGCACTAAGGTTGAAGCTTTCGCGAACCTTCTTTTCTCTATACAGTCAAGTACCACCTCTAAATTATCCAGCAAGTCAATATTCAGCTCGTACTGTACACGATTTCCTTTAAATTTGAATGAAGCTTCGGACTTTCTAACTTTTCTAGCCAAATTTTGTGTCGTATCGTTAAAGTTCCTCTCTAAACCAGAAATTTGTGAGCTCATGTAAGTTTTCATTAAAGATAAAAGATCTGCGTTTGAAATTTCTTCTCCATTTGCTCTTGGAGTACAAAGAGACTCACCGGCGTTAGAAAAATTCTCATGCTCCTGATTAGATTCCATATGCGACGTGAAAATTTAACTTCAAGCATCTAAATCGGTCACTGCCCAAACCTCGATAACCTATCAAACACACCTCACGACTTTATATAGTACCCGCCAAACCGGTTCACTAATCATATTAATGATGTATTACTACGCATAACGCAAATAAATATATAAATTTTTGCTTCCCTCAGCGGGATTCGAACTCACACCGTTGTGACACTGTGGCACCAATTCGCCTGCACTATGTCCAGCGGTCTAGACCCCTCGGCCAAATCCGCTATATAAAAATATAGCTTCATTAACCGGGGTGAATCTTAGACATAGACATAGTACATGTGTACTAGCGTGTGACGATGGAATTTTCGTAACCAATACGTATTAATCTGACAGTAATCTAATTCAGCATTTTTTGTATATATTATATAGGATGACAAAGTTACTTGTCATGCAGTCACAGTAAGTAAATTATATACAAACGTCTAAGTATTGTGACAACCATATAATATATCTATCCAGCGGATTTCTGAAACATCAGAAATACAGGGTTAACATCAAATATTTATATATACGTCTACAAATTAAGCCCAACACTGTTTGAATTAGATTTTTAACACTGTCAAATTTTTGCTTTCCCTCAGCGGGATTCGAACTCGCACCGTTGTGACACTGTGGCACCAATTCGCCTGCACTATGTCCAGCGGTCTAGACCCCTCGGCCAAATCCGCTATATAAAAATATAGCTTCATTAACCGGGGTGAATCTTAGACATAGACATAGTACATGTGTACTAGCGTGTGACGATGGAATTTTCGTAACCAATACGTATTAATCTGACAGTAATCTAATTCAGCATTTTTTGTCTATATTATATAGGATGACAAAGTTACTTGTCATGCAGTCACAGTAAGTAAATTATATACAAACGTCTAAGTATTGTGACAACCATATAATATATCTATCCAGCGGATTTCTGAAACATCAGAAATACAGGGTTAACATCAAATATTTATATATACGTCTACAAATTAAGCCCAACACTGTTTGAATTAGATTTTTAACACTGTCAAATTTTTGCTTTCCCTCAGCGGGATTCGAACTCACACCACCGTTGTGACACTGTGGCACCAATTCGCCTGCACTATGTCCAGCGGTCTAGACCCCTCGGCCAAATCCGCTATATAAAAATATAGCTTCATTAACCGGGGTGAATCTTAGACATAGACATAGTACATGTGTACTAGCGTGTGACGATGGAATTTTCGTAACCAATACGTATTAATATGACAGTAATCTTATTCAGCATTTTTTGTATATATTATATAGGATGACAAAGTTACTTGTCATGCAGTCACAGTATATATAAATATTCACAGTCACAGTATATATAA